>CAUYON010157075.1:0-115306 GCA_963573935.1 Arctocebus calabarensis
GCTGCCCCTCCGCCACGCAGGGGGAAACAGTCTGCACCCGTTTCCACAGTTAAGAACTATATTTCAAACGTGCCAATCCTCCCGATCTCTGTGTCTTACCAGTTGCCCATCCACTCCAATAGTTCACACGGGGAAAGATCCAGAGCTCCCACCCTCTCACCTGCTGACCTGGGAGAGATGGGCTATGGGACCGTCTCCGCCGCCATCTTCCTCTGCTCCCTCAAGAAAGAACTATTCTTGGGAGAAAACAGATGATCTGGTTTTTCTTTTCTTTCTTTTTTTTTTTTTTTTAGAGGCAGAGTCTGACTTTGTCGCCCTCAGTAGAGTGCCATGGCCTCACAGCTCACAGCAACCTCCAACTCCTGGGCTTAGAGGAATCTCTTGCCTCAGCCTCCTGAGTAGCTGGGATGACAGACACCCACCACAACTTGGCCGGGACTGGGTTTGAAGCCACCACCCTTGGTATACAGGGCCAGCGCCCTACTCACTGAGCCACAGGCACCGCCTGGAAACAGATGATCTGAAACAACATGTGGTAACGTCATAGGCAATGGTTTTGAGAGTTACAAGGGCAATTAATTTGAGAAAAAGCTGCCACTATGAGTGGGAATTTGGGGAGAGAGATGTAAAACATTTTTTAACTTAATAGTAATAATAAACATTATTTATAGTTAATTATGTACCAGGTACTATTCTAAGTGGCTTATGTATGTGGATTCAATTTAATCCTCACAACAATGCTATAATCTTGGCATTCCCCACTTTACACATAAGAAAACTATGGAACACAGATGATAAGTAAGTGCCTTGCCTGAGGCTAATCTGTTAAAAAGTGGCAGAGCTTAATTCACACACATGCAGTCTGGCTCTGAGCTCATTTGAGTTTATTATCCTGTAGATAGTTTACTTACAAAATATGCTTTAAGGTCATCTCATAAATATTTGTAGAAAATATTAACACAGACATTTTACTTTCTAAAACTTTTGTAATCAAGACATGTATTTCTAGGCAGGTGTGAGGGTTCATGCCTTTCATCCTGGCACTCTGGGAGGCTGAGGTGGGTGGATTGCTCCAGCTCAGAAGCTGAAGACCAGCCCAAGCAAAGAGAGACTCGGGTCTCCATTAAAAATAGAAAAACTAGCCAGGTGTCATCACAGGCTACTTGGGAGGCTGAAGCAAGAGGATGGCTGAAGCCTCAAGTTTGAGGTTGCTGTAAGCTATGACGCCATGACACTCTACCCAGGGCTGCAGAGTAAGACTCTGCCTCAAAAACAGGTTTATGTTTCTTTCAGTCCTGTCAGCATATTGGAACTGGCCTCATGCAGAACAATTTCACTCAGATGATACAAGCAAAATTAAAAGAATCTGCAAACCAATGGCCTAGGCACTGTGGCATTTAAAGAAAATAAATATAAAATGAATCACTGAAAATTCAGCAACATTTGTATTGCATTATGCAAGTTTTACAATGTATAGATATATAATGGTGTACGTCAAAAACCTTTACAAATGGTGTCATACTCTTCTTAGAAAAACCTTGTGTGCTGGATAAGACTCAAGAGATATAAATGAACTCATGAAAAATAAAGTCAAATCTTCCAAGGTGTATCCTGTCGGGAAATCATTCACTTGAGTTGGTTGTGGCCAAAAGCTGGAGATCTATGCTGTGCACCCTAAGGTTTATGTCCTGAAAATGCTGTAATTTAATTAAGTGGATATTCCAATTAAGCATTAGCAGCAGAGTCCCCAATCAAAAGCCCAGAGAAACAGCAAGAAAGAAACCTGGGCCCAGGACAAAAGCAAAGTAGAAGAACAACCATCTAAGACTGAAATCTCTGCTTCTTATGGCATCCCCCTCCACACTTAAAAATTCCCTTGGCCTTTGTCTATAAAGGGAAATGGCATTTCATCAAATCTGAGACATTATTTTTAAAAACCAACTATCTAAACCTCCATAGTGCATAGTGCTTTCTTATAATTTAGAGTTCTTATTTTATACATGTTGAAAAAATTTAAACATGAAGATATATATTTCTTCATCAAAAGGAAAATAGAATAAAAAATAAACTGGTAAAAAAAATTTCTTCTTCACAGAAACTTACTTTTTTGCATCACTACCAGAAAAAAGTTATTGATAATTCTGTTTGCTCATAACATATCACCCTCAATGCCATCCAAAACTTTGGTAATGCCAAGCTTTTGTCTTTGGGGTCTTTTTCTAAGACTTGTGACATTCTTCAAGTTTTGGTATGGGTGCTTTCTTAATTTTATTTGATACAGACAATGTACAACTTTGAGTAACAATCAAGACACTTAAGCCTCCCTTACTAAGGTCCTTAAATACTTTATGATTGAATGATGGAGACATCTAAGGTTGTATTTGTCATATTTTGCAAGGACAAGCACAGACAGGCAATAACACAGCCTCACTTTCACCTAAGTCCACTTTAAGATTCCATCAAGTGCAAGACACTTCCCATTTCAGAAAAGTTAAAAAGTGGAAAATGTGCACCTTAGAATCAATGAAATTAAGTGTTCAGGCTGCCCTAAATTAACCTGGGCAAGCCAAATTAGGAGTTTCAACAGAATTCTTTAGTCCCCATACTGCTGATTAATTTAAGCTGTCTGTCTGTGTGACTTTCCCTTTCATGAGAACACCAGCTTTCCCATCCTCATAATCCAAGATGTTGAAGTCACCTACATTGCCCTCTATGGCTGAGTCCAAAGAGTCTGTAAGGTCAGGAAAGTTTGCTTTTCCAATCTCCCCACCCTCACCTGGAATACACTTTGCATAAACTTTCTTGTTCTCTCAGAAAATGAGATCCATTTTTTTATACCAAGAAGTACAATACGTAATAAGATACTACTCAATTTAAAGTTGAAGAACACAAGTTCTATAATCCCTTCTCTAGTAGATACTACAAATGTGTTTCAAAATACTTTAAAACATTTTACAAAAATAATATGGTTCATATACCATATCCGATATAACCCCAGCGGGGTCTAGAATGATACCCTGTAATGCACCCTGATAGTTAATATTTCTGTACTGAAATGTATGAATAGTAATAATAAGAAGGATAAGGAAATAGAAATAATAGAAAGATGTGAGGTCCAGTAAAATTTTAAGTTTATTTGAGTAAGAAGCGATTCATGAATTGGAGAACATCACACCGAAAGAAGTTTAGTGTTCAAATGACAAAGAGTTAGGGGCAAATATTTGCAGGTGAATGTGGAAATAAAACAATTATTTGATTGGTTCAGTTACAAAGTTGTCTTTTCTGCAACTAGGGATTCGTTGAAAAATCCCTAGTCACATAATCTTGTGTGTTGGCTGCTTGTGATTGGCTGAGGTCAAGTTTTATTTCTGTATAACATCAGCATTTACCAGAAATGAACCAAGTTAAGTTTCACTTATGTTTGCAGTTTAAGCATTGCTTAGGCTATTTTTTAAAGCTTAGTTGGGTTTTGCCTGCTCTGGAATTCTTCAGTCCCAGTCTCCATTTTAATTTTGCTCTAACCCTCTATACAGTGTCCCGTAAATACAAGCCGGATTTTGCTACCAAATAGACCAAATCAGGTGAGTTTTGCCACCAAGCGAGCAACACAAATCTGTTAGATTTCCAAGCTAAAGAAATTCAGAATTGCAGATATGGTGTTGTGGACATATACTAGGCATACAGAATCCAGTTGGTGTAGATACTTTTAAACATGAGCTGGAAGGTAAATGATCTTTTTAGAAGAATGAAGGCAATGGCAGGTTTCATTATCTCCCCAGTAATGTCATCACAGTGGGAGAAACGGAAGACATCAATGCTTAAGATCCTCCATGTCGCTCTGAAGAATTTCCTCAGTGCATAGTCTTTCTCCATAAATATCCTTATCTCAGGATGGCATCATGAACCATCCAGCTACTCAAGACAGCCACTTTTTTGTCATCCTTGACTCCTGTCTCATCCCTCCTCGTAAATCCCACTGAGAAGTCTCATCAGCTCTGCTTCCAGAGTTTCCCCCTCTGGGCCATCTACGTTGTGGAGCCCGTGGAACATCTCTCTCCATCTCCATCGCTGCTACCTCAATCCAAGCCATATCTTGTCTTCCCCGAATTAAAATAACCAATCTTTTGCTTCTACTCTTATTACCCTGCTACTGCTCTCCACATAATAATAAGAGTGATCAAATCGACAGTCAGATGATTTCACTTCCTTGCTTTGAACCCCCAAACTCTCACCATGACCAAACAGGCTTCCCATGACTCAGACTGTTCTTCCTCTCCCTCCTCCTTCACTTACTGTGCCTTGTTTACGTTCTTCGACTTTCTTTCTGTTCTGCAAACCAATAAGCTCCTTCCCCCTTGGGAGCTTCTGCATTTTCTGCTTCCTGGAGGATGCAGCTGGGGACACTGGTTCCCAGATCTTTGCCTTCCTGGCTCCTTCTCTGCTCTTAGCAGTCAGCACAGACATCAATTCCTCTGCCAGGACTTTCCTGGTCCCCCATCTCATTCCTAATCTCTCAAGATATGACCCAGGTTGATTCTTTAAAGTTCTTGTCATTACTTGAAGATACCTTGGTGAATTGTTCGTTTACTTTTTTCCTGGTCTGTCTCTGCCTTCCAGAACATAAGCTTCCCATAGACAAAGACTGTTCACCATTCTATCTCCACGCACCAGACTATTGCCTGGCAGACAATGGAAGATCATAATCAATATGTTTCAAATGATTAAAGAAAGCCACATAATGGATAGTTTAACATGTTAATTCTATTATTGTTGTCATTCAAATTACTGGTGTTCCTAATTTGCCTAGGATGTGTTCAAACAAATAGTGGTTGATAGGCATTTCAAGGAATGATGATGTGTCCAGAATACTAGAGCATGGAGATATTTCTGGTTAATTTGGTGTTTTGGTTACCTAAATCAGTACTACAGGTCTATAATTTGGATTATGTTTAATGAGTGTGCTTTCTATGAGCCATAGTTGCTATAGGGGAGTGTGTGTGTGTGTGTGTGTATACATAACATTTTAAAAATATTATTTTATCCTTTCATCAACTCTGAGAAGATTAAGTGACTTACTTAGTATTTTATATCTCAAATACAGTGACTCTTCAAGTGACTCTCAGATTCCTCAAAGTACATCCCTAAGGAAGTGAATGCAATCAGTTTATGTCCACACAATTTACAAATTTAACCTTTTGATGATACAAATGCAATGATGAAAATATTTAAAAATTTTTATTGGAGCTCTATGGGTTTTGCAGAATATGGAGAGAGAAGAGTTTATTATGTCTTTAAATTGAAAATATTATCTTCTTTGTGGAAATACCCCAAGAGCTGGGGACCCCAGGATTTCCTGTTATTTTCGCAGGAGATACAAATAAAATAAGAAAATCCTGTCATGAATCTGTCCCTGTTTGCAAGGCTATTATTTCATTAAGAACACCAAAATCCTCCTCCCCTACATCTTTGATCCCAACATGAACATTTTATCAGTAAGAGATTTAAATATTCTGGTATACTATTTTTAATAACATTAACTGTCATTTGGCAAAGGTCATCCAGATTATAAAACAATTTTATACAATTCAATTGAAACTGGAAAAAGAGGATGCATTGCAACCAAATTGGTATAGACACGTCACCTGAATAGACCAATAGGGAAATCAAGATGGGTGTCTCAGACTATCTCATGGGCTGTTTGTGCACCTAAGTGAAGCTATATTGGGCTAAACAACATTTTCTTTCTCTTATTTTCTCATGTCTTTACTATGTCACAATAAAGTGTATGTTTCCTCAAAAAGAACTATTCACACACTAAAAATAGAATTTTGAATCAAAAAGTTGTCTTGCAGTTTTATTTTCAATTCTTCTTGTCAACACTTCTCCTGAATGCTGAGGATATTTAGTGAACTTTCTTTTGAAAGTGTGTAATAATCCTTTCAACTGTAACTGTCTCAGTTAATATTAACCACTGAAGTCAGAGAGGTGATTGTAAATGACTTTGAACATGCCAGAGTATTTTATTTTTTTGAAGTGTCAAATCTTTTTTTAATTGACAAATTAGAACCATATACATTTATTGTGTACAATTGTTGTTTATAATATGTATTTATTGTGGAAAGACTAAATTGAGCTAATTAATAGCTCAATATGTTATCTTACATGCTCATCATTTTTTTGTGGTGAGAACACTTAAAATGTACTGTCTCAGTGACTTTCAAGAATACAATGTATCCTTATAGTCACCGTGTTGTACCATAAGTCTCTTAAATGTCTTCCTTTTATCCAACTGAAATTTTATATCCTTTGACCAACATCTTACCCCCAGGCTTTGGGAACCACCTCTACTTTCAAATCCTTCTCAAAGATTGGTTTTACACATTGCCTACAGTCATCCCATGAAGCAACTTAAAAGCATTATTATTACTAATATTGCTTAATATTTCGATGCAGAAATCATCTGTTTTCTTTTCTGAATGTATTTATCTTCGTTCATTCTTTACGTGGCTCTTATTTCTAGTCTTTATCTTAAACATTGTTATTGTTATTAAATTTTAAGCCTTTTAAATTCCATGAAGGCAAAAAGTGGAAACCTAATTAACACATGTATTTGTAAAAATAAAAAATAAAAAATAAAATTTGAGCTAAAAAAAGTTTCAAAAACATTACCTAAATTAATTTTAAATAAAGATTTTTTATTATTAAAAAATCAATACACGTTAAACATAGAAAATTTAGGACTTCTGAATATTTACTTAAAACATCTGTGTCTCTTCATGTTTTTCCTGAAGAATCTTAAAATGCCAAGGAATAAAGATTAATTTTCTGAAAGACACAAGGAGAAAGAAATCTAAGCAGTCTAGATATAAGTTGTATGGCCACATAAAAATTATTGCATCCATAGACATAATCATAGAGGAAAAAACACATATTTGAAAATTCCTGAATGATTCTATTGACCTTATTACACAACAACACCATCATGCTCCTGCCATGGTACGTCAGGGATGTTTGGTAACTTCCTCTTACTAGATGTCGTTCTCCTTATTTCCCTAATGTGAGGTTCCTACACATTCGGGGAAGACTACTTTTCAGGCAGTGCAGTTTGTGAGAATGTCCGTCTGTCTGAGCAGGACATATTTTGAGTCCTAAGCTAGAGTTTAAAAGTGGAAGGGCTGGAATTTACTCAGCACCCTGCCCCCATAAACTGGGCTGTATATTACCAGCAGATCAAGAAACAGGCTTAGAGGCTCACTTCCTAAAGTTCCTATCTAGCAGAGGACCACGGACATTCCTTACTGCATTTAATCCTCTTACGTTCTGTTGTGTACGGTTCTGTTTTTGTTCTCATGTTGCACATAAAGATATTGAGCCTAGAACAAATCAGTGGTGGACAATGGTTTAAATCAAAGGTTAATTCTATTTATTATATTTCCTTTCCAAACACTGGAGAACTGAGAAATTTATAAAAAGAATTAAAGAGAGCCAATATAATGATTTTCAGTCACTTTATGCCTAAATAGTGAATGTGTGTGTGTGTGTGTGTGTGCACAGAGAAGGTACACAGATGACAGATACAAGTGGTTTCAGAAGAAAATACCAAGTTTTAAGAACAAATACAAAAAAAATGTAAACATGAAGATTAAAGGTCGGAAGGATTAACGCCATGATTGCTTATTCAGAAAAAGAGGATTTTTTCCATGTGAATTCCATTACTTGAAATCATTTCTCCATTTAGATCATCCTTGTTCATATTAAGAAAAAATTAATTGCTTGCTATTTCAATTCACTTTTTTGTCAAGTTAGCTGGTATTTCCCCAAATAATATAGATTCATGCTTCATAGTCAAGATTAACTTTAGAAACCATTTAAGTTAATGACAGGCAGGGAATGAAAGGATTAAGAGTTTGCGTATTTTATTTTGGATTGCCTGGATTCTAATCTACCATATCATGTTTCTGTCCTGTAAAATGGAAATCATAATGATTAAATGAGAAGATACCAATAAAGCACTTAAAATGTGGTAAACTTAAAATTAATAGATCTTACATCAAAATAAAAACAAAGTGAGCATTAAATGTCTTTGATAACAAAGCTACTTCAATTATCAACAATTTATAAAGTATTATACCTGCATTGGATTATTGAATCAATTCTCCAATGAAGATGTATTGATCACCATTCTTCCTACATTTTCAAATAATAACAATTTGTTAAAGATAATTGATATTCTACAGATACAAATGTTCCTTAGCTCTTGATCTTAAAACCACAGTCCAAACCACATACTAACCAGTTGATTTAATCACTCAAAGTGTCAAACCAGCATCATACTGTCTACCAATATCCCTGATGTTGTATCTTAAAAGATTTACTCATAAAAAGACAACATAGAATCATGATAAGCATCTTCTTTCATGTACATCATGAAGTGTAGATGTATTGAAAATCTGAGAATAATTACATTGTGCCTCTGAAATTCCAGAGTTTAGTGAGGGTTAGATTAAAAATGATATGATTGAACAATTATTGCCCAGGATTTCAAGAATAAAACTCTCTTGCCTCAAGTGACATCCCCAAAGCAGCGAGCAATCAGCGATTCAGAGCAAAGGGTTCTTAAGCTACTTTGTAAGGTCTAGCTATTATTTGCTTGAAAGTGCCTATGTCTCCCCTTGATTGGGAATGTCGAATTTAGAATGAATGAGAGGCAGATTCCTTTCTAGGACCGGTGGAATGTGGGGGGAGATTCAGATTGCCAGCACTTCTCGGCTGGCTTTCCTTTACGGGAAGCTCGTGCTTTCCATGACTTGGTGGTTTTCTACATACATCTGAAGTTTTATAACACATACGTGTGTTCATTAATCTGTGTGATTAACTCAAACCTGAGAAAAGTTGAGTTTCTTCTTCATTAAGCTGTCACTAATAAAAGAGTTCATTTGAGTGCCTGAAGGGATTTTCCAGATCACATGGACGGTGGCATAATGTCATCCAGGAGGCAGAGACATTGACTCATTTATTGATACCTGGAATGTGTGCTCAATAAATGCCTGCTGACTCACTGGCTGAGTGAAGACATGGATAAGGCAAAGCCCTGCAGTCAGTGACTCAGGCAGGAAAAAAGAAAAGGAAAGACTCCAGCTGCCCGTGGAAAAGAAGGAAGAATAGGGTACCTATTAGGTTAGCAGAACAATGTGTTATCCAAAGGTAGAAGAAACTCCACGCTCAACTAATTCAACACGCATTTGCAGTCACCTTCATGGGTTCATTCACCATTTTCCACACTGCAGTCATTTGTTTAGCTCCTTCACAATTGGCCCTATTTAGGCAGCCCCTATGTGTAATTTTTCTTTAAATGGAACTTAAATTGACTCACCTATTATAAATGTGCCCCATTCTACACGATAATACCTGCCAGATGCCGGGTTTGATGCTCCCTTGGTGCTTCTCACATTTTGATGCCAGTCCAAGGCACCCGGATAACGTTAAAACGAAGATTCTGGTGCCATCAGTCTGGGATGGGCCGTTACTGCGTTTCTCATGAGCTTCCATTTCTGCATTTCTCACAAAGCTGAGAACCACACTTTGAATGTCAAGATGCCTTACACACATAGTATATATATTCTGATAAACAATTAACTAGCAACATTTTAAAATGTATGTCATGTACAATCACTTCATTTACTCCATCAGTGTAAATCTAACAATATAAATGTGGACACTCTGCCAAAGCTGAAAAAATAATTCAATGTTCTTCGCTTTCAGGGAATTCATTGCCAAGAAGGAAGATAATTATGTAAGAAACCAAGGTAACTCGTGCTATGGGCTATTATAGAGCACTGTACAAAATGCTCTGAGAAAATCCTAGAAATCTGGGGAAGACTAGGGCAGAAATTTGTCTTTGAGTGTGACAGGGGAGCCCAGAGCATAGGCTGTCTCCGATCTGCCCCCATGAGTGTGAAGCTTGTGCCCCATGCAGCGGGCCCCAGCCAAAGGCTGCATGAATTTTCCACTAGCCCATCTGTGCAGGCTTTAAGAGGACCACATTGGTCTGCAGGAGAGATGACCTTTTGGAATCATCCACCCCTAGATGGGGAAAGGGCACCACTTCTTCCTAGAAGAAGATAAACTCTCTCTTTGTATCCATTTTCCTGGAGTGACATCTTTATTCTAATTTGCACCAACATCAGAAGCAGCAAGACATTCCACCCCACTTAGAGTCTCACACACACAAACCATGAGCATGATTTCTTGCCAAGTGAGTTTCAATTCCTTTCTTTCCCAGTTTTCTTTCTCACTAATAAAAACATAAAAGAATGAATAGTTCAGGTGGAGTTAGGGGAAAATGGAAAAGCTCTAATCCCAGCTGTCAGAGATTCTCAGCCTGTCCTTGGTATTCTTTCTATGTACTCTCCGCTACAGGCAGAATAATGGTTCCCCCAAAGTTGTCATGTTCTAACCCCCTTACCCAGTGAATATGTTGTATTACAAGACAAGGAAAGGTTAAGGCTACAGATGGAAATAATGTCTCTAATAATGAGCTTAAAATAGGGAAGAGTACCTTGGACTCTCCAGGTGGGTCAACTATCATCACAAAATTCCTTGGAAGTGGAAGAAGGTAGCAGAAGAGGAGGTCAGGGTGATATGATGTGAGGACTTCACATGCCTTGGCTGGGGGAACCACAGGTTGCCAAGGACTACAGGTTGCCTCTAGAATCTGGAAATCCTGGCGCTTCCAGAAGTAAGAGAGCTCTGCCTACACCTGTATTTTAGCACAATCAGAGCCCGATCAGACTTCTAATCTACAAAACTGAAAGGTAATAAATGTGTGTTGCTTTAAGCAAGTGGTCATTTGCAGTAGCAGGAAGAGGAAACCAATACAACCTGCGTCTAGACCCAGAGACCTCTCCGTTTTGCCTCCTTTTGTGTCTAGCATGCTGCTCTTTCCCAGCTACGTCTATTCCTTTTCTTCACAATGTCTTTTGCTGGCTTTTCTTTGTTATCCCTAAACGTCGGTTCTTTCCCAGATCACACAGTCAGTTCCCTTTTCTCACTCCACAGGAATCACAAATTTGCTGAACATGGCTCAGATTCAGACTTCGGATGTTTTCTTTGGCCTGCATGCTATTTTTCCACAAGCCAAATTGAAATGCTTGTAGGGGAGGCAGGAGTCCTCTCAAGGGCACAATTGGTGCTGCCACGCATGGAATCTCACCTGGCCTGCTTCCCTGGTTTACCTGACTGGCCTCATCCCTAGGAGGTTAAGATGGATCACGTGGGTTTAGGAAATGCTAAGTTAGATGAAATTAGGTTTCTGCATGTCAAGAATTAACATGCTTGATTATACTAATGATCATATATCCATGTAGCTAAAGCGTCTATATGTAGAGAGTATGAAGCTGCACACAGCCTGCAGCCTTTCCCAAAGTCATGCCCCCATGGAACCTTCACTACTGGAGCATCTTAGCGGTTGCTTGTTTTCAATGTCTCAACACGAGACGTGTTGTTCAGAACTCTCTTGTAACATCTTCCCATTATTCTACCATCACTCACATCTTTTTGGATTTCCCAAAGCTGTAAATCAATCAAATACTTACTAAGCATGAACCACGTGGTACATGCCTGTTGCAAGTACTTCCTCACCTGCAAGCTGATTTACAAGGATGATATGGTAGTAGGCCCTGGCATCACCTCTGTTTTATAGGTGAAGAAATTAAGTAAGACCTAGAGAAAGTATGTGCCAATGCCACACAGCTGGAAAGTTACGGAGCTGGCGCGTGAAACCCGGTCATCCTCCCCCAGAGTCTGCGCACTGAAGCCGCCACAAGAGACTAGCACGTGCCCCGCCCTGGAGCGGGAGGTGTGGCTCCAAAACCTCCAGACACCTTCCACCTGGGGTCCCTGAAAACAGTAAGCCATCTCAGATCCGGTTGATCTCACTGCTCAAGGAAATGTTCACAAAGAGCTTGGGGGGCTTCTTGGAAGGAGTTTAACGAAAGCCACAAACGTTGAAGACGTTTGTAACTGTAAAGTCTCTCCAAACGGGAGACGGTCACGGGATGTGAGAATCTGTTCTGGATGGGACGATAACATGAGCAAAGGCAATGGCTATTGCAGGAAGTAGACCCGCCTGGCGGTCATGAAAAATAAATGAAGAGCAGTTTCAAGTAACGCTGCAAAGATTCCCTGGCATCGATTATAGAGTCCTTGCACACCCGCAAAATGCGAGTTTGTTATTGATCCTTTAACTGACGGGGAGCCCTGCAAAGTTCCTTCTCAGGAAAGTGATAACGTTTTTGTTGTTTGGGTTTTGTGTGTGTGTGCTGGGGGGCCGGAATTCGGGGGTTACACGAAGGATTTGAAGGAAATTAATCAGATGAAAATACCTGCTCAGGAATGGCCCGGATCCTTTTGCACCGTCTCTTCCTCCCCCTTCCCACTAGGTGGCACCAAAACGCAAACTCAGGACTCCCTGAAATTGACTCATTGTTCTGATCTTGTCTTGCAGGGCGATCCTATGAAGATATCTGTGATGTGAACATATCAAAACCATTTCTATTGCCAATTCCTAATATGACTCTTCATTCACCCTGGAGTGTTTTTCTAGTAGTTAACAATTTTCAACTTAGCCAAACGTGAAGTTCTCAAGAGGAGCTTGGGGGACCCCGCCGGTTCAGAGACCCGGTGCGGACCTACGTAATAAACAGCACATCCTGCAGAAAAGGCTAGCGACCCGCTGCAAGTGGACACCGTGGAATTGATTCGACTCTTGGAGACTTCAATATGGAGACAACTGTTCTAGTTCAGGAGACAAAGAGGAGTTTTAGGTGGCTGGTTAAATTACCTCCTTGACACCTGAGTTAGAATGTAGAAGGGGGTGACAGCCTGAGCCAACTTTCTACCTAATTCTCCAGGAAAGACGTGTGAATCAAGTACTTTGCCCCCCTTTCCTTTCTGGATGCTGCTTCACAATATAAACTAGCTTACAAATGTCTTAATTGAAACCATTTTCCTTAAGGTCATAGTTCTGACTTTGTTTTGTTTTTTTAAAGAAGGGGAGGGAAGCGAGCTCTCAATTTGCTGGAAGCTTAGTGTTTTCACAGAGATACATAAAAAGCAATCATTCCTGCTCACATATAAATATGTACGTAGTGACAAAAAGACCCATAAATCAAGAGTATTTTCAACATCTAAGACTCATTCATAGGATTCAAAGGTTCAAAAGGCAAATGGCACATCACCCAAATCAGAGGTAAGTGAGCACAGGGCATTTTTCCCTAACTCCTTCAAACTGAAATTTGAGGAGGAGACACAAAGTTAGTGAACATGTCACAAAAGGGGTATTGTCCAAAAATAAAGAGGCTTCTGTCTAAATACCACAGTCTCAATTTCCCCCATTCTAGAGAAAAAGAAGAAAAAGAATGTATGTATTTTACTTAATTTTATTTACTTGAAATTTTTACATTTTAGTTTTTCCAAACCTGCTTCTTCTAAAATGGATAGGAGAAGAAAGAGGCTAATATAGATGATAGACTTACAGACTTAGATAAATAATTAATGGCCTGGAGTAATTAGCTGGAAGATGTTTAATCATTAATTCATCTGAGTCATCAAAAGCATTTGAGCCTATCCATAAAATGTTACCCTATTCCTGAGTCTGCATATTTTGTCAAGATGTAAATTAATATAAGAGTAGAATTAGCACTTTGAAAAATTAAAATATGGGAAAAGTATATTTGTTTTGGTCTTGGTTAAAAAGATAAACAAAATGTTGTTTTTCTTACTTTTACCTAGTAAGTAAAATGTTATATAAATTCTATCTATATATTCAACCAAGAAGTCAAACTTCTTAGGGAGGCAAAGTAGATGGCAAGTTTTGTCTTTCTTTAGGGACTTCTTCTGGGACCCGGGAATCAAAAACAAAAACACTTCATTATTAAAGTATCCGGTGAACAATTAGGGTTCTTTCAGACGCTTTAAGGAGAAAAAGGTCCTTTAACATAATGCTAAGTTTTGCAATTTATGGCTGTGTTCTTCAATGTGGTGTTTTCCAATACAGTTTTATTACAGGCTCTAAATTATACTTTCACAGGAAAGGTCTGTCTTTAAACTTTTAGGTCAGAATTGTTCAGATCTTTTCACACTGAATCAATCAGGTTTAAAGCTGGCAAAATCCTTGGCAGCCTTGTAAATCTTTCAAAAGATGTTATCCAATTACCCTTCATGGGCCACAGGATTCTGCGGCGTGACTATTTCCTTCTCTATGAGGAATTAAGTGTTCATAAGAGGTTAGAAACCAATGGACTTGAAAACTAAGTTTCTGCATTTTTTTCCTCCATTTCACATGGTACAGATATATCTGTAGCTATTATATGTGCTGAGATCTACCAAAGGCATTCTAACAGAGGGGTACTGGTGTCACTGAAATTTTAATTGTTTTAAATTAGCAAAAAATAAAATAAAATTTAAATAACACCAGAATGATTCCTATGATAAAACCTTATTTTGGACTTGTATTAAGAGTTTAGCCTAAAAATATATTCCAAATCGAAAGCATAAGAGATCACTATTACTCTTAGTTATTTTCCCAAGAAAAACATTTTTAGGTGCAGTCAATAAATACACACGAGACTGAAAAAGAAAATAACAAAGAAGATAAATGCACTTCTTGGGTCTGCATTTTGATCTTCTAAAAAATGTGCTTATTTTCCATTTAAAAAACACATATTAATCTCTGTTACTTCCCCCTCTCTAGGTGCCAATATAGAATACTAATAAAAGGCTAAGGAGACATTCAATTTATATAAAAGCCTATTTCATGCCACTTGGTTTCAAGGGGGAAAATAATCATGGACAGAATCATTCTGAAATAATTTTTCAAGGAAAAATGTGAGCACGGGTAGAGTCCTTCACAGAAGTTGGAAGAGCACTGCTTTTCTTTGTGATGTAAAAGCTGGAGTGGGGGTTATGGGATTCCAGCTGCACCTCTGACCTCAAGGCCTCTCCAGTCACTCACTTGTCATGACCTTTGACCTGTGGCAAATCGTGACCCTATCTGTGTAACTTGGTTTTTACTACCTATGATAAAAGGTCTTTTCCTCTCTGGAACACAGAGGCAGAAGTCATATAAATGTTTGGAAACAGTTTGTCAACTAACAATCAGGCAAAAAGAGATAAATATTTAAAAAAAAATTACAAAGAAGGAAACTGTTCTAACATTTAAAGTTTTCTCCAGTGGAGGAGATGGATTTCAGTGACTGTAATGTAAATGCTTGTCCTCCCTCTTTTAAAATCTGAGTTCGGTTTGATTTAAAATGTGACTTAGCAAGACACACAAATTTTGGTGCTTTTATAAATTTTACTTATAGTACTTTGCACTCCAGTCATTAAAAATTGCAGACATCATCTCACAACTGTGTGTTATCAACACCTCCTTTTAACCACTATCTAGATTGCTTCCATCTCCAAAGAAATGCAATTCCCCTTATCAAGATTGTGAGTGAAAAGTGAACAAGAAAGGAAAATGGAGGGGAGGGCAAGTGGACCACAGATGAGGAAACCAGGTTTGTAAAAATGTATATAGCGGCCCTCTGGCATCAATGTCTATAGAAATTGAATATTCAGTTACTTAATACATACAACAATAAGATAAGTCACAAATCTCATTTAGTCTTTATAATAATATCAACTGTTAAGGGTCTATTTAGTACACACTTCTGACAGGTAACAACTCATTGGACTTTTCACAAGTGTTCCTTTCTAATACTCAAGTTTGTTTGCTTGCTTGTTTTAAGCAAGTTTTGGGGGCAAAGGGGAGCTTGAAGATAAATGTTAATAAATGTGCCTAGGCTCGGCGCCTGTGGCTCAACGGGCTAAGGCGCCAGCCACGTACACCAGAGCTCGTGGGTTCGAATCCAGCCCCGGGCCCGCCAAGCAACAATGACGGCTGCAACCAAAAAATGGCCGGGTGTTGTGGCGGATGCCTGTAGTCCCAGCTACTTGGGAGGGGGAGGCAAGAGACTCGCTTGAGCCCAGGAATTGGAGGTTGCTGTGAGCTGTGATACCACAGCACTCTATCCAGGGTGACAGCTTGAGGCTCTGTCTCAAAAAAAATAAATAAATAAATAAAATAAATAAATAAATAAATGTGCCTAGAAGGTTTAACATAGTGAAAGAATGATGTATGTGTTTTCATCAAGATGAGGATGAATGGAATCTCTTGAATTGTAATAAATACTTAAGGATTTGTCTACTAAGGGATACTTTTATGGGTATTTATTACTCCACCATCATGAAGATTCTTATTTTTTCTTTCTTTTTGCATCAAGATAGTAATACAGTATTTTAATATTTATTTTGGGGACAGTTTATTTTCCACTAGCTTGTTAGCATTCATTCACCATCCACTTTTTTCCCACACTGGAAATTTCTCTTTTCTGAGGCTCAAAAAAAAATGTTTGATACTTTGAAAATACAGTAAAAATTGGTACATGAATGAAGTTAGTTTCGGTGAGCCCATGTACTTGGTTCCATCAGAATTTAGAAGGAAAATTAAGAGCTTGCCAACTAAATACTCAAGTCTAGGTAAGACCTTTGCAACAAAAATATTCAACAGTGGTCTTTCATTTTAAAGAATTAAATCCCAAATCTCTTCTAAAAATCATATGCAAATCTATTTATTACTGTGATGTATAATTTTTTATGAGAGCTAAATAGATAGGATTCCGTAAACAGATACCTGATGATTACATTATCATCCTTCCTGAGTTAGAGGTAGGGGACATTGAATGGGCTGGAAACTGTTGGTGCCAAGAGTGCTAACGAGTGCTCAGCCTGCAACTCATTACACTGTTTCAATGTCCTTCTTCCTGGTTTTTATATCTATCACCACAATGCCAAAAATGTCTCACAGCAGTCAAATTCTTTCCCCTCAGATCTCAGCTAAAGGTCCTACGGCTTCAAATTAAAACTCTCAGAATTTAGTTTTCATTACCTGTCTGCTGGAATATTTATGACTTCCTGTAGTGCTAGGCTTCAATAGAATTAACCATATGGAAATTTGGGGGAATATGTTACTTTCTTAACCCAAAATATTTTTAGGTCTGAAAGCTGAGTTGATTCCTGAATTTCTTGGAAATCAGTAACACATATCATTTGAATAATACAACTAAATCGTGTTTAAACCATTTAAATAACATTATCACTGACTTCCTCCTTCCCCTTAAGGGATTGAGTCTAGAGCTTTTATAGCCAGGACAAAAGAAATTAATAATACTATGCAAGATAATTAAAAACCATTTCATGTAAGGTTTCATGAGGCTAATGCTGACAGTAGTATGTTTAAGACCCCATTGATGTCAGTGGGTATCTATGTGGTCCTTCTCCAGAGCAAGGTGTGTTTGAAATGCAAAAGATCACTCTCATCCCCACCCCCCACCTGTCCTAACCGTCTGCCCCTAGTTCTAGTCAAAATGTTTCAATGGCTACCCGTTTAGATACTGCACGGTTTCTCAATCTCAGATACTTCCTTGTTGTGGGGGGCTATCCCACATTACTCATCTTGGAGTTTAATGATTTGAGAAACGGTAGCTTTGCAATTATCCATTTATTGCCTCTAAGCTGCAAATTTACTCTTTATTGCTCTGCTTTATAGTGCTGGAGTTGGAGCCCCTAAGAATTTTTTTTTCTTTTTGACAACCAGCACCTTGATAACCTTTGTCAACAGAAGATGTCAGAAGCAAGACTGTGGCAGAAGAAAAGACTTCTCTAGATTTGGCTGCTTCCCCTCTTCTCTCCCCTACTGAAAGTGTGTGGCTACTAAAGGCTTGTGTCTGAGAAGTTCAGTGCCCCATGTCGTCCAGCCAGCTGTGCCTGGACCCCAGGGTTGGCTTTGGAATGCCAGGCCCTGACAGGTTTCCCAGCTCACCAGTCCTAGACAACTGGCTGTGGACCAGATTTGGGCAGCAAACTTCCATGCCGTTCAGTGTGTTCAACTACAATGAATTTAGACCCCCAGGAAGTCTAAATCCCAGCATCAGAGAGGATGCTCCCTCCAAGTGTGCTTCTTCTTTGGGTACCATCTTTCAGCCAAGGGTATTTACTGAGTTCTCTTTTAACTCCTCTTAGTGACTACTTACTTGCTTCCAGTCAGTAGTTCTTTACATTCAATATCTTGAGCTAAATTACTGGTTTAAATTCTGTTTCCTTCCTGGACTCTGTTGGGTAGAACAGACTAACGAGTAAGAAGGTGAATGCATGAACACAAACACACATACAGTGTCCTCAGGCCTTGGGAGGGTGTGAGGCACATCTCACCTAGTGTGCACATTGTGAGGGTGAATAACACGCCCCCTGGGTGAGGGGCTCTTCTACAAATGGAGCGTTACCCTGGAAGGGAGAAAAAAGGTCACCTAAAAATTGTACCCTCATTTTAATTTGAAAAACATTTTAAAAATGGGAAAAAATAAAAAGGAATATGATGCCTTCCTAAGCTGAAAAATGTTAGCAAGCAGAGATTTCTGCGGGCCTGCTGTCTTGATCAGAACGCAAGAAACAGAATGTTACTTCTGGTTGCAACCTAAGAAGTGGCCGAAGCCCTTGTTTTCTGGTTTATGCACCTCAGGCACCAAAAGGTTAGGTGACTTCATTTACTAAGTGGTAGAATGGATGTGACAGCAGAGGGCATACCAGGAAGCAGCTTTTCCATGAACCCCCCCTCAGCCCTCCGAGAACCCTCTATAGGAGCATCCTCGGCTGACTCACTCACGAGCTTTTTTATAAGGACCCATGAGAGAAGGAAATTTCTCTCAAGTCTAAGTATTGAGAATAATCATGCCTCTTTTGAGTGACTGTTCTGGATTTAGCCGTGAAAAATACAACTGCTTATGTCCCACTTTGGATGTTGGTCAGAGCTCTTGGTGCAAAGCGGTGGTTCTCTTGGTGAGTGGGCAATGCCTCAAGACCCAGCCTTTTGTATTTCTGCTCCTCTAGCTTAGACTGAGCTATTTCTCTAGCCTGCTCTTCCCTCTGCCTGGTTCCCTCCTGTATTTATCACTGTTACCTATTACATACATCAGACACACTAAAACATCGGTTTACAAATAAACAGAATATTAGAGTACAAATCTTTACTTCTCCTTATGCTAACTTCACTATTCTTTCATTAGCATTAGTTTACACTGACAAAAAATTTTAAATACTTAAATTTTCCCAAGTATGAGTGTCCCTCGGAGGCCTAAGAGCAATTCGTTCAGATATTTCAAAGTTTCCCCTGCCCTTGCTTACTTAATTAATATGTTTAATAAATTTCCAATTTTATACCCAAATAATAAAATGTTTTAGCCTGGGCTTTATCAACTTTTACATAGTTTTTTCAATGCAAAGTCATCCAAATTGGTAACATTTGATTATCACAAAGTTGGCCATGGGCTCAGAAAGGATAAACTTTTAGATTTTTCTATTTTTTTGTTGAATTATAGTGATAAAATTTGTTTTCTTTTGATCATCATCTAGCAATAGTCCACAAAATGGAGAGGGGAAACATCTGTCTTTTTTTTGTAACTACTTTTGTGCTTATTATATTTTCCCTTGCTGAATAAGCAACTTTCTTTTTTGTGTCTTTCCAGGATAGTGAGAGATGGCTATTCAAAACCTTATTTACACCTCGGTTCACTCATGTTTCCACACTTCTGCAGCCAGACTTCTACAGTTATCATTTGTCATAGGCAGTGACTCATACCGTGTAGGGGCAAAATAAATATTTGCTGAAAAAATTCTCAGAGCTGATACTAAGAACGGGAAATGTTGGAAACAAAGCAGCAATCACAGAAAATAGAGTAACCACAGCTGTAGAAATAGAGAAACTGTACGATAGTCCTGCTTTTCTCCTCATAATTCCTCCAAAGACAGAAAAACTTTACTTCTCGGTACTGAAAAACAACTTACTTTTGGCTTCATCTGATTTCAAAGAAATAATTCTAAACAGTATTTTTCCTGTTTTTCTTTACTTCAGAGAAATGGGGCACTTAACACCACTTTTAAACATTCATTTCTTTATAGGGTTACCTTCATGAGAATCTGCCAAAGTTTTTTTGGTGTTGTGCTTTGTTTGTTTGTTGAGACACTATCACTCTGTCATCCTGCGTAGAGTGCTGTGGCATCATTGCTCAAACTCTTGGGTTCAAGCAATCCTCTTGCCTCAGCCTCCCAAGTACCTGGGATTAGAGGTGCCCACCACAATGCCTGGCTATTTTTTAGTAGAGACAGGGTCTTGCTCTTGCAAGGCTGGTCTCGACTCCTGAGCTCAAGCAATCCTCCTGCCTTGGCCTCCCAGAGTGCTAGGATTACAGGCGTGAGCCCTCATGCCCAGCTAAGACAATCTGCCAAAGTTTTAATGCAAAAATCCCTCATAACTTTGCCTCATACACCCCAGAAAACCTTCTGTGAAGCAAAGTTGGGCAAATAAATGTACAGGCCAAACTAATGGGGGAAATTGTGACAAATGGGCCACAGAAACGAGTGAGAGAAACAAGGAAGAAGTTAAAATGAACCAACAAGCAGCGGTGCCTCTGCTCTGCCACTGATGCTTCAGTACATTGTGAGACGGAGTCTGCCTCTGCTCCCTTATTTAGTCCTAAAGATGGTTCATAGATAAGTGGGCCGTGTCCTTTTGACCATCGAATTTTCCATTTATTTCAGAAAACATAAAATCAATTTTCCATGTGATTCAATTGGGTTATTGGGTTATTGCCCTTTATGCCTCCAAACACAAGTCTTTGATCTTCAGTGATAAAGCCCGGGCTTCTCTTAGGGCCCTTCTAGGATGACTAGCTCAACTGAATCAGTAAGAAATGAACCCTTATCTTTGAACATCTAAGCTCCTCATGGAACTGAGCTAACAAAAATCAAAATAGACAAAGGAATTTTAAAAAAAGATATATTTCAAATACAATATCCTATCAGGGGATATGTACCAAAGCAGGCTACTAGATTCTCAGATATGTACCAGTCTTGAAAGTAAGTTGGTTTTTTTGATATTATTAACAGGAAACTATGGTTATGTTTTCCAGTATTATCAATTATATGAAAACTTCTGATGAATACTTTTAAGATATTTTAACAGAAACAGTATTTGCCTCAAGTAGGTACACCATTGATTAAGGACACTACATATATTGTAAGTTCTCCTATCATTGTGATATAAGGCCATGAATATAAAAGGCAGCAGTGCACAAATAGAACAACAACAACAAAAACCAGAGCGATCCAGACATGGATGCAGATAAGATCCCAGGGAGGAGGGGCAGGGGGTGTGGGGGGTGGATAAGATAAGTTTGGGTGTGCAGCAGTTATATCCGCTCTTGCCCTGTGTGGTCCGGTCACTCTGATAAGATGTAGAATCCTTGGGTAATTAACTCAGGACGCTAATCTAACCACTAGTGAGCTGGTCACTGCCATTATTAGTGGCATTGACCCTGTGGTATGCAGCAGCCAAGCTTCCCCTAGGATAACCACAAAAGTTTCTCCAAGGCCATTTGCAGAATAATGCGAACAAGTACATAGGAAGAGCGGTGTGGCGGGCACAGTCCTTAGTAGTACAAATACGACAATTCCTGTTGCTATTTTTGACTCATGCAGAACTACAATGGGAAAATAAGACAGCCTGGGAAAACTGTGGCTTTAGTGCACTTAGTTTGGGGGTGAAGGTGGAGATAAGGGTTGGTGCAGTTAAAAATAAATGATTCTGTTGCCATGGTTTCCTTCCTTATAAATCCTTTTCAACATGAATTGCTGTTGTGGTTAATTTTAGATTCATGCAGATTTTTGACAAATAAGAATTCCTATACATCTGAGAAGTGGTTTTGTAAAAACTGTAGGAAAAGATTTTTGGCAGTCTGGCTTAAGCATTTCTAAGCAGAATGACCTGCAGGGTTCTGGCTTTTAGACAACTACTAAAAGAGAGGGGATAAAGAGAATGAGAACTAAAAGAAGTCGTAAGACTACATGTATCCTTCTGATTAAAACTTACGTTCGTATTCACACAACATTCAAGGGCGTTGTGAGTATTCAGGACTGCTTTTCTTAAAATCACAGGAAAACAGATGTCCTCCTGGGCAGTGACTTATTGATAAGATACCCATAAAGGTCCCAAATATTAATTTAGATAAATATGTATTTACTAATATCAAAGGCTATAACTGCAGTGTTAAAATCTGTCCTATTGCCTCAAATATAATTCAATGTTCAAATAGAGCACCAGAATTACTTATTGTTGATACCTGCTCTAAAATACCTGTGTTTAAACATTTAATAATGGATCTTTCAAATTGGAAAACACACGTGAAAAGGAAGAGTTGACTTTACCAAGGAAATTCTTTTTCCCTGTGGACTTATTATAGGATCATTCAAATAGTGATCAAACACAGTTAAAATAGGAATTGATTGGCCGGATGCGGTGGCTCAGACCTGTAATCCCAGCACTCTGGGAGGCGAGTGGATCGCCACCCTGAGCTCACAAGTTCAAGACCAGCCTGGGCAAGAGAAGACTCTGTTTCTAGAAATAGCCAGGCATTGTGGCCGGTGCCTGAAGTTGCAGCTACTTGGGAGGCTAAGGCAAGAGAATCTCGCTTAAGCCCAAGAGTTTGAGGTTGCTGTGAGCTATGATGCCACAGCATTCTACCGAGGGTGAAAAAGTGAGACTCTGTTTCAAAAAAATAAAAAATTAATTAAATAAATAAAATAGGGGGCAGCGCCTGTGGCTCAGTGAGTAGGGTACCGGCCTCATATGCCGGAGGTGGTGAGTTCAAACCCAGCCCTGGCCAAAAACTGCAAAAAAAAAAAAATAAATAAATAAATAAAATAGGACTTGATGTTTTAAAAGAAGGAAAAGAGGATGGGCACAATGGCTCACACTTGTTATCCTGTGCTTTGGGAGTTTGAGGCAGCAGGAGCATCACTTGTGGTAAGGAGTTTGAGGTTATAATGATCTATGATCATGCCTCTGCACTCCAGCCTGGGTGATAAAGGAAAACACTACCACAACAACAACAACAAAAATTAAGGAATGAAAAGACAAAGAAAGAAAGGAATCAAATTACCTATGCAAAAAAGCATTATAATACACTTGCACATAAATAGTAGATGCTGAAATGATAGTACAGGGTACAACAATTAAGTTCATGAACTTTGCTAGACAAATATTACAAATCTTGGGCAGCACCTTTAGCTCAGTGAGGTGCCGGCCCCACGTATCAGAGGCAGCAGGTTCAAACCGGGTCCCCGGGGGAAAAAAGAAAACTGCAAAAATAAGTAAATAAATAAATAAATAAATATCCCAGATCGTATTGCTAAATATCACTACAGGCACCTTTCAAATACTCCCGTTGGTCATCAGGTGACCACAGTGTCAATTCAGCAATGAAATCTGTAGCACTTTTTCTAGGCCGAGTTCACAAACTTAATTGTCCCACCTCGTAAATGCTCATTTCCAACATATTAATATGTTTAATGGTGAAAGTTTTGCAGAACATTAAATTTTGGTTTTTGCTATTTGTTTTCTTTTTCTGAGCATTTTGTGGTTAATAATAATACACTAAAATGAAAAATGTGGAAGTTAGAATGACTTAATTTGAGATTATAAAGCATGGAATACATTTTAACAAAGAAAACAAATGAACTATACTTGTCTTTATTAACTTATTTCCTCATCCCATTACTCTAATTTATTATAGTAATTAATCAAGTATTCTGTTAATTGCACAGCTAGTCTTTTATCAGACTAATTCTGTTTTCACTAAACTAAAGAAATCTTGAAAACTCAGAAAATAAAAAGCAATCCTAATGGTATTTTAGTTCATTAAAGTTTAAACAGAAGTTAGTGATGTTTCTCTTGATATATCTAAAATTAAATTTACATGTAACAATTTTAGAGGGATATATTGTGTGTGCGTGTGCGTGCATTCTTTGCAGGAGACGGAGAATTTGATTAAGATATTTCAACTAACAGCACAGATATTGCCCACCTTGATGGGATAATTATATCCATCTATTTCAGCCTGCAGGTGTGAGGAGATTACCACAAATTTTATTCTATTTCTATTGCATAACAATCAGACCTCAAAAGTCAAAATTCAGTGTGGAGATATTTCCATGAACCAGGGCTACTCCTGAGAGCAGACTTTTGAAGTCTTTACTTTTTCTAGAAATAAATCTGGGGTGTGGGATGGCCAGAAACACCCTTCTTTGATTTGCCCTGAGTTTTACTTGCAGCTGACGTGGAAGAACAGCTGATGAGGTTTGTTTTTCTTGACAGCAGCTGGCCTCTCTCTGGAAGGTAAAAATCCCAAGGACCTCTAAGCTGAAACACAACCCCAGGAGTTCCATGGCTTTTAACTTTGCTATGAAAACAGACGTAGATCCCTTGGGCTCTGACAGACTGGAATAGACGGCTCTTCCTACCAAGAACAACCACAAGAACTTGACGAAAGATTTTTTTAAGAATCTGCTTGAAAGTTTCAGAGAACTAGCAGAGCAGCCTACACATAAAAAGGCCAGATTGTAAAGAACCGAGAAATTCATTGAGATGAACCTGACACTTTATGCCACGTTTTTCCTTGATCTATCGCCCCTTCAGAAGCAGCACAGAAATCAAGGTTGAGAAGTTGAGAAGAACGTCCATATAAAGACACAGAAAAGCTCAGCAGAGTTCCCTGCAGTCTCACAGAACAGGGGAGTCAAAAGTTAGAATCCAGGCTCTGAAGGTGAGCACACAGAAGTGAGCTAAACAATCTGAGACCAGATGCAGAGAGAAAATGTTACGACAGAGACAGATGCTGATGTAACAGCATTCACGGAGTTAGGAGGCACAGAACGCACAGGAACTCAAGAAAATACTTGACACACAGAGGAACTTCGTTTGAAAGCTGAAAACTATTCAAAGGAATCAAATGAAATCTCTAGAACTGAAAATTATAATAAAAAGAAAGGAAGCCACGGATAGGTATAATAATAACTTGTGCACAAAAGACAATGATCTGGAAAATAAGTCACTAGAAAGAAATAGCCAAAGATATTGGAGAGAACAAAGATAGAAAATAGAAAAATAACAAAAAAGAGACTAAGAATATGGGAGATGCCAAAGTCTCATATATATGTGATTAGTGTCTCAAAGAGGAAAAAAGAACAAACTGAAAACAAGAGAAAATAGACAATAATTCTTCAAAACCAATAAAAGGTATCAAGCCATAGAGTCAAAAGCAAAATGAACTCAAAGTAGGAAATACAAAAGGAAACACGGCCAGGTAAATCCACTGGAAACAAAAAGATAACCTTCAAAACGGCCAGAGGAAAATCACAAGCTTTTACTTCCAAGGAACAAAATAATTCTTATGGCAAATTTCTCAACAGAAATAAACGAAGGCAGAAAATAATGCAATAATATCTTTCAGCTTAAAAAAAATGAAGAAAGAAAATTGCCAACCTAGAACCCTATACTGAATGATAACAGTGTTCTAAAATGAAGATTAAGACATTTCTATGCAAACTAAAACTATAACAAAGTGTTTGTTGCACAGACGTGCATACAATAAATGCTAAAATAATTTTTTTCAAGCAAAAGGAAGATTATAACAGAATCAAATACAAAAAAGAGTAAAAAGCAATAACATCTTTAAAAGGTGGGTAGGTCTAAACACAGGTTGAAAATAATTATAATTTCACTTTATGTGCTAACAATACTAAAGGAATTAAAATGCATAACAACAATAACCCAAAAAGCAAGGCTATGACAAGGGTGATGGTGTTAAAGTGATCTGAGATTCCTGGATAGTCTAAGAAGTGATTAAGATACAATTTGTATTAGATGCTTCTAGGTCAAGAAAGCATACTGTGACTTCTAAATGGTTATTTTACTAATATGTAACTAAAATTGAAAGGGAAAATGACATGATAAAAATATTTTGTTAAGGATACATGAAAACACTCAGATGAAAAAGAACATATCACAGGCAAAATAAATGAAAACAAGGAGTGAAGGTAGAGATTAAACAAACGTCACCTCTATCAGTTGTCAAATCACAAATAAGGCCTACTAGAACTGTAAAGCAGTACCATAGCTTTGGAAAGTTTTTGAAATTTTCTCATAAAATTAAGTATGCATTTATTTATCAACCAGATATTTCACTCCATTGAATTCTCCCAAGAAAAATAAGAATTCATGTACATAGAAATGCTTATAGCAGTTTTATTCATTATATATAAAGACTAGAAACAATTATATATCGACGCAAAAACACTGATAGAATTTACCACTATTATTGAGCAATTCTAAAAAAAAGACTTAATTGGGCCGGACACATTGGCTTACACCTATCGTCCTAGCACTTTGGGAGGCCAAGACAGGTAGAATGCTGGAACTCAGGGGTTAGAGATCAGCCTGAGTAAAAGCAAGACCCCGACTCTGCTAAAAATGGAAAAACTAGCCAGGCATCATAGAGGGTGCCTATAGTCCCAGGTACTCGGGAGGTTGAGGCAAGAGGGTCACCTAAGCCCAAGAGTTTAGGTTGCTGAGAGCTCAGATAATGCTATGGCACTCTACCCAAGGTGACAAAATTGAAACTGTGTCTCAAAAAAAAGAAAAAAGAATGAATTACTAATACATGGTAAGCATGTATGATGCAGAATAAAGGAAACCATACACAAAACTGTGCATGCTGTATGATTCATTTATATGAAGCACATATCTGAACTATGAAGTTAGTGAAAAATTGTCAGTGGGAGTGGCAATGGCCCAGGTGGTGGCCAAAGAAACTTTCTGAGATGGTTAAAATATTCTATTTTGGTTTATTTCTCATGTATATACTTTTTTCAAACTCATCATATTATAGACTTAAGGTACATCTTACTCTACGCAAATTACACATTAATAAAAAATTTAAAAGAAAACAAATAATGAAACTATACACACAAATATAAATGATCTGAATAGTCTAAGTATTTGGTAAAATTATCAAATTTTATCAAATTTTATCAAATTATCAAACTGTATAAAATCACACAAAATAAATGTTGCTTATAAGAATGATTAAGAAGCATATGAGGATGAAGAAAAGGGCCAGATGTGGTGTTTTACACCTGCAAATTTAGGACTTTAGAAGGCTAAGGCAGCAGGATCACTTGAAACCAGGAGTGCAAGACCAGCCTGAGCAGCACAGGAGACCCTGTCTCTACAATAAAGTAGAAAACTTAGGTGGTTATAGTAGTATGCACCTGTAATCTTAGCTACTCAGGAGACTGAGGCAGGAGGATTGCCTGACTTCTGAAGTTTGAGGTTGCAGTGAGCTATGATCATGCCACTGCCCTCATTGCAGGCAACAGAGCAAGACTGCCTCAAAAATAAATAAATAAATAAATAAATAAATAAATAAATAAATAAATAAATTAAGGGTAAAGAAAGGTCGAAAGTAAAAGTGTGAAAAATGATGTTCCATGTAAATTGTGATTTGTAGAAAACTGGTGTATATAAATCAATATCAAACAATATATAATGTAAGGAAACAAACATTACTAGGAATATTCCTTCACATTTCTCCACAAAGAAGACAAAATAACTCTAAATTTGTACACACCTAATAACACACTTTAAAAATATATACAGCAAAAAGTGCAAGACTAGGGCAGTGCCTGTAGCTCATTGAGTAGGGCACCAGCCCCATATAACAAAGGTGGCAGGTTCAGACTCTGCCTAGACTGAACTTCAAAACAGAAAAATAGCCGGGCGTCATGGTGAGCACCTGTAGTCCCAGCTACTTGGGAGGCTGAGACAAGAGAATTGCCCAAGCCCAGGAGTTGGAGGTTGCTGTGAGCTGTATGACAGCACAGTATTCTACCGAGGGCGATAAAGTGAGACTCTGTCTCTACAAAAAAAAAAAAGTGCAAGACTATAAAGATAAATAGAAATGGAGTAGATTTTAACATACCCATCTTAATAATGGGGGAAAAAATCAGACCAAAAAGTCACTAAGATTATAAAACATTGGTAAATAATCTGACCTGACTCACTATAAGATAACGCACCAGAAGTGTAGAATGTGCATTAGTTATAAACTATAACATTGAGTATTTATCAAAACCTCAGTTCTATAAAAATATTTGTCAAAAGACTTAATCAGACAGAGTATCTTCTTTGACTATTAAAGCAAGAAATTAATAACAGTAAAATCACTATAAAATCACATTCTGTTTCAAAATAAAGTAATATATCATAAAAAAGAAATGGAAACATTCATATAACAATGACAAGAGTCTAAATTGGTACTACCACATTTGAAAACTGACAATATCTAATAAAATTGAAATTCTCTATGGCCATCAGATCAATAATTCCACTCCTAAGCATGTACTCAACAGAAATGCATATGTATGTTCACCAAAACTTACGTACAAAAATGTTTAAGGTTGTACTATTTGAAATAGCTCTAAACTGGTTAATATTTCCCTCAAATCATCAAGACATCAGAATAGATAATAATGACATAGTCATAACATTCATTCAACATATTAACATATAAAAATGAATTGACTACTGATACACACAACTTGGATAATTGATAATTTTGAGCAAAGAAGACAAAATGTCATCCTGTCTCTACAAAGTTTTTCTATGTAAATTTTGTTGATTGGTATCAAGAGAGTACCTGTTGTTTGGACAGAGAAGCAATTGTTATGACTATCTTAGGGCCAAAGGAGGCTTCCAAGATGCCGGTAATGTTCTGTGTCCTGACCTGAGTCCTGATTAACCAGTGTGTTCATGTTGTGAAAATTCACCAAGCTTTACACTTAATTTCTGTAGCTTTCTATGTGTCTGTTATTTAAACTACTGAGATGATGTAACAGCTTGAGATAAATTCTCTTAGACATCTTTACTAGTGGCAAATGGCTCCTTCTTTGATGATTTGATTCAACTTTTTGAAAAACAATCAAAGGTAATTTTGATGCTGTCTGATGAATAGAGAAGGTTCAGTCAAGGAAGGGTGATCTAACCAGAAAGGACAAACAGCTGTAACATGAGACTGATTCTCTCATGAGGCCCATAAAGGGGTCCTAATGCCATAACAAAAGAGAATTTCCAAAAATTTTAAACAGTGGAAAACTGATAGGAATTAGTAAACCTGCCCTGATTGAAATACCCACTTGTGGGCCATTATGTTATTTGTTCAGGTAGGTGTCTAAGTCTGTATTTAATCGTGTTTTCCTTTATTATTTCTGATTTTGACTATTTCAACTAGTCTGGTGAAGGAAAGATTATAATTTCTTTGTGAAGGCAGAAATCATTATGCCACTATTTTTAATTCAATTGTTTGAAAGAGAAAGATGGAGAAATGCCTGATAACTTAGATAGCAACTTACCCAAGGGTACAGACAGTGGGAACGTGCTAGAGGCAGAATTTATCCAAAGTCTTCTGATTCCTGCCCATTTTCTAGTTCTGTGGAAAGTAATCAGAGTGTCTGTATCTCTTTTTATCCTTGAGCTGCTCCTTTATCTACTTTACAAAATACGGCATATCAGTCTTCTGATTTTTATCTTCAACTAATACTTTTTTAGTATTTGTGAGGCAGAAATTATACTGTTATAAGATCTAACAATTTTATATCTAGGTTTCTGTGATTCATACACAATAAAGACAATAAGATATTAAAATTAAGGGGAAAATCCAACATTAATCTTGTACCATCACCCCTAATATTTTATAAAATCAAAAGTTTATTTTGGGGTGAATTTATCTAATTCCATTGTTCTATGCTGCAGATTATGTAGCTATTAAAACTCCAGTACAGTATTTCTTTTTTAATATTTGGTATTAAATATTGTGCATGAGTGATTTCCCATGCTACTTACAACAAACTACTTGTCCTTAGATAATTATCGCAAAGCATAAAAATATAACTTGTCTTCTTTACACACATTTTGCACAGGAGATGACCAATAAATATTTGTAGGATGCATTGATAAGTGAATGATCAGTGACATGAGGCACTTTGATTTGGAAAGAGGCTCAGAGCATCGTCTTCTTCATTTTTTTCTCTTCCCTTTGTAATAACTTACGCAATTTCTGTGCTAGACAACGTCAGAGCCGCTCCTGATGCAGAATATCCAGGTCCATGCAGGTGATCCTCCTTTTTTAACTTTTTTTTTTTTTTTGCAGTTTTTTGGAGGATACTCCTTTTTAGTGTTAGCTGGGTTTTGTAACATTTTGCTGTTTCCACTTTATTTTTCACTGTGTAGCATACACATGGCCTATGGAAGACAGTAACAGGTAGAACGGATGCTGAACTAAGCCTTTGCTGATACATTGTAGAGAATAGCATCTTGGATTTCCTCTGATAGGGGTAGAAGAGGAGTGTGAGTCTTTGCCCATCTTTCTTGTCCTGTGTGTATGAAGCCAGTAAAGCAGCCTACACGGTGGAGTCTGAGAAGCTGGGCTGAAGCAGCCTGCTGACCTCGTCCTTAGCCTTCCCACACACCTTCCGTAAATGTGAGTGAAGCTTTCGCGATAACTGTGAAGCTGTTTATGTCAGGAGACTTGAGGAAGTAGTCACACATACACAATAGGTGTTGTGATGTTGGTAGAGGAAGTGTTCCTCTGATAATACGATGTTTTCTTTGATGAGGCGCTTAGCTATTCTGTTAAAGTAAAAATTACTTTTATGTTATTTCAACATTTTGCCTTCTTAAAATGAACACTACTTTGATGTGACTTGCTATCAGATAAACATAAAATTTTCTAGATTTGTTTTCTTGTCCTTCATCGTAAAAATTATTAGAATCGTAAATGTAGCAGAACAGAATGGAAAGATTACTCTTGCCGTCCTCCAGAATTCTGGCCTTCTGACAAGAAAGCTGGTGGGACCTAATGCCCATCTGTACCTTTTGGCTGGACACCGACAGGCAGCCGGAACCCTGCACATGATAATGTTTATATTTATTTCTATTTTCCATTTAAAACAATGGAGGCATGCGTGTATATGTTTTTAGGCGAAAAGCACGTGTCTAAATGTTTTCTACAGAATTTAGAGATTTTTTTATTTTCCAAACTTTTGTTTTTCTCCAACTTCAGTGTTTCAGTCCCAAAGGGGTAGGGAAGGCCAAGTCAGAGGATCATGAAGAGAATATTTACAAAGCTGTGGGCAAGGTCAAAATGGAACCTATGTTCAAAACTAAACACGCACTTCTCAACCCAGCAATTGTACTCGTGGGCCTTGTACAGAGAAATAAAAACTTATGGTCAACAAAACCCAGAAGATGAAACTTTATGTTCACAAAGCTGGACCACAGACTGAGGCCTAAAATGAACTTGCTAACTGAGTGTCAGGGGCAAATGAAGAAACCTGCCGGTATCTACCGCATGCAAATACTTTTCTTCTAGGATTTCCCAGAGCAAGATTTTTCTTTTAAAAGTAGTATTTATTTTTCTAAAATATTCACAATGTTTTGGGTTTTTTTTTCATTTTTCTACATAAGCTTCTTCCCAAATGATTCTCTTGGTATTAAATATTGTGCTTGAGTGATTTCCCATACTACTTATCACAAACTACTCTCTCTTTATATTTTGCATTTAAAACAATGGAGGTTTCTTGTGAAGCTTTGTTTATGCTTTTGTTCGATAAATGATCACTATGCAACTGAACACACTTCATTACTTCAGTTTCAGTTAAAAGCATGCGTTAAGCCCTCACAATGAACAAGATACGGTGGTGAATCTCGCCAGGGGTAACGGGGGTGGGAGGAATTTTCCAGACCTCACAAGTGTGCATAATCCTGTTCAGGAGATAAAAATACCGAGGAAAAATCACCAGTATATGGAACAGAGTGCAAGGGAGGGAGCGGGGTGTCGCTGTCCCGATGTAACAGTCCAGGTTGAAATACTGACTTCGTTATGCGTGGAGCTTGAAAACTCCATCACAATTCGGCAAATGCGGGGTGGGGGGATGGGAGGTAAAATGAGAGATACTTCCGAACCTCGTTCCAGGAAGGTGGTTAATGGAGTCCCGAGATGGCTCTGCATTTCTGACAAAAATTAGGTTTCCTTCCACTTTACATCATTCTCCTCCAGAAACGCAAGGTGGTCTTTCCGCAGGTGCCTGCCTCCCTTCCGCCTTCTCACGTTGCAGCTGTCTGGACCACACGTCACAACATTCCAAGCGAGACCAGCTTTACAATTTGATGATTGTTTTTAACGAGGCAGAAAAGATTATGTATATCATCTATCAATTTTGAAATGGAGACCACATAAGACATGAAGGTGACAAAAGCACACTTTTTTACTTAAATTATAATTTTGTGTTGTACAGAAGGAGAGATCCAACTGGGAATGCTCTGAATAAAATAAATGTACTAGAACGCAGGCTTCACAGTATTTACATTTGTGAAAATGAAACTAGATTGCTAATCTGCATATCTTTTGAAATATTTATTTAGGCTTTTTTCCCTATAAAATTGTGTTTTCTTGCACTCGATTGTCGCCAGCAAATATAAGAAGTGATGACTTTTTTCTAAAGGCTGGAACTAAACAACTCTTATTAAGAGGCAAGAATCCTAGTCATTGTCCTTTAAATTCACTTTCCTTGCACAATGACTTAATTTGCCTGTTTGCTATTTTAAAATAAAAGAAAGATTATGGCTTATAAATAAGAGAGTTTGCTTAACCTTACAGAAATTGTTTGTTTTAAATAATTGATACAACATAAAGATGTCCAGAACAGTCCAAATCATACTTGCCTTTAAAATAGATTTTCTTTAAAACCCAATCTTAAAAAAAAGTCCAATCTAAATAGTACATGTATTTTGAGCCTATTAGTCTTTAATAAAAGATAGCAACATTTTTTATCACCATATGTCCACAGAATAACACTACTACCACTCAGCATTTTAAAAGTGTTTTATCTTGAAAATGTTTGCATATCTGTCCTTAATCTCATTTTACCCTAATTCAGCAGCAGTAGAAATCTGCCTTGGGGGTGAAGAATTAAGGTAGAGACAAATGATTTGCACAAAGTGACATCAGTCACTTGGGGTATGCACGGACCTAAGACCCCAATATCTAGCCCAGCTCATTCCATTGTCCACCCCTCCAGAGGAGCCAAGCGATCTCCTACGGTAGGGAGCCAAGAGCTCTTCTTTCCCTTCTTTATTAATTTTTTATCTTATTTTATTGTCTTTATTATTAAATCATAGCTGTGACTTTCCTTTCTTTAATTTCAGCAGTGGGTAGTCGATGCCATCCTGAACGTGGCTGCTTCAGGGATGCTTTAATATTTGAAGCTCAGAAAATAACTGGAAAGAGTTGAGGCTTATTTTCTGGTTAAGGGGAAATGTAGAAGACGCCTCCTAGTAGGGTGCTACATTTTTTACTCCTGAAAGTCAAATTTTCATTCTAAAATGACAATTTTCTAAGGGAATAAATGACCCTTTCCATCCTGGATGTTGCCAGAGAACCACGTGGAGGAAAAATGGCAACACAAGGCGATGGTCTGCACGTGCTGGACAGACACACAGGACAAATGATCTAGAGAAGACAGGGGAAGTGACAGACGAAAAGCCACTTGGCCAGTGACGATGGCCCTGCGTGGGGAAGAGGACGCCAGTTGACAGAAAATGGGGAGCTTGCGAAGATTGGTGAGAGAGGCTAGAAAACCCTCATAGGGACCTCGGAGACGCAGCCACCACGGCAGCAGACGTCCGAAACCCGCCAAAACCCATCGGAAGCAGCGCGGAGAAGGGGCGGGCTGAGACGGGACCCGTTTGTCATTAACTCAGAAATGAGGAAAGTGGGGAGATTTGCGTCCACTACCAAACAGCACTACCTGCAAACACCTCCACCAAAATGTTTAGCCAATTCCTCAGTAAATGTCCACTGTGCTCAATTATACTCTTTCGGGTATTCAAAAATACCCACAAACAAGTAACCTAATCTGCTGTCCTTTTCGACACCGCTGATTCTGAGTGGCCTCTGACACAAACCAGCAGCCAACACAGTTCAGGGAAGGAAATGCAGAAAGTCACGCCAAGCCCAGTGTTGTCAGAACCGGAGAACTTTGGGAATAATTCAATGCAAGCTCCGGGCTTCGTTATCTCTTCGGTTTCAAATTAGGAAGAAAAACCTGTTTTTCTCAACTGCATTCCTTTTCAAAAATTTCCCTGTCTCATACCCAGATGGTGCCCTTTGAACTTCAAAGCTAAAGAACTTTGCTCTCCACTGTAAATCGTCCCCATGGCCGTGTTGCTTTTCCATTTAGCTGCCAAGCTGGGGAGAATTGGCAGTTCTACCAGACAATTAGCACTTTGAAATGTTATCCCACCACATGTGTAACAGGTTAGCACAGTGATGCGATACTGAGTCCTCCACAAATACCAGGGCCTTCTTCCCTCTGGGCACTGGAGTAGGCAAAGTCAAGTTGTACTTCTACTGCTGACACAGAGTAGATAGGAAAGTTGGTGTTTGGTGTCCTAAAGAGAATAGATACAGAAGAAGAAAAGGAATATAAAAGGATGTTGCTGAACCCTTATTTTAAAAATCAGTTTTAGATGCATAAGTCATTAAGCAAAGCCTGAAAAAAATCAAAGAGAAAGGGGGAGACCAGGAAATGAAAATATTAATATTAAAACCCCTGAAAGTAATCATTTTCAACTCTAATTACAAAACAACCCCCACTCTAAAAACTCACAGCCCAAAGGAGTCTAACCAAAGACCTCTGACTGGGCTATCTCTGTTAATAATTAGTTAAGGTTTAAAGTTTTCTCCTACCACTTTATTTAGTACAATCTAAAATGTTATCACCCAAAAGAAAGAAGCAATAGCAGGCCTGTTATTTATACAATCTGTGAAAATAAGCACTATCCCACTCCTCTAGTCCCGGAATAAAATTAGACATATGGTGAGTATTAAAAAGCAAATGTAGTCTATCACAACTTTCTAAATTTTTGTTTTGTTTTTCATAGAAACTCTCACTTAAAGGGCATTTCTCTGCTTAAGCCTTTCTTTAAGAGATAAATTCTCTAAAATTATTACCTAACCCTTCAAAAATCTTTAAACCCAGAAGAAAGTGGTTCCTGAAAGTACTCAGATTAACCTAGCAATTTAGCCAGCCAAGAGGTAAGGGGACATTTTCTAGCTATTCCCATAATTGTTTCCTGATCTGAAAAGAGAACAACCTCTAGTTTCACCCTCAGATAATAAATCAAGGCAAATTTAAGCTGATGCTTAAAGAGGACAGACATAATCTAGACTGTTACAAGAAAAAAAACCAAGCATAGCATTGAATTTGGTTGAGCTTTCAGAGTTTGCTGAAGAGTCCACTCCACATTAGGATGTGTTAGTCTCAGATCTGTAAACTTGGACTTCTTATCTTGCTGATTTTCAATTTCCTCGTCTATAAAACAATATCATAAAATCTATGACTTCTATCTTTACATGAGAAAAAAAATTTGTAACCATAATCAAATATACAGTAATCATTCTATGAGTTGGAACTTGTTTATCAAACACGTTTTGAGTGTTCATCCCTGCAAATTGTTTTCCCTGTTTGAATGTTCATTACCATTAGGTATAGCCAAAATCTCTAATGTTTCCGGAAGGAATAAGAAGAGTTAAGTCTCAGGTATTATAATACAAAGCCCCTCTTATTCTTCTGACCTTGCAACCTTTAGCTTGATCGCACCGGGGGTAGGGAAAAGATGCTTCTAAATTTAGTCTAAGTGGATTTAACATCTGGCATCATACCCTCCTGGGTCAAGAGGTCCCAGAGTTTCTGGAAAACTGGAAAACAGACTTTGCCAGGTGGTAGAAATTAGAGAGGGTTGACCATTGAGCTACTTGAAGAAAAACAGTGACTTGAAGATGTGTTTTGTCAAGCTAAATTTCTAAAAGAAAGTTATGCCCTAGTGCCAAAAGACATCTTGAGTTAGGCTTTTGTGATAGTTCCCTGATGGCATCTAAGACATATTAAATTATTTGGCATCTGGTTCATATGCCAAATGGACTCTGCTCCAAGTGAATTAAGTCAGGCTTTGACTTGGCAAATTATCCTTATTGGATTTGAGGATAAAAATAAATAGAAGCATAAGAAGCGTTAGAATAGAGGTTTTCTTTTAAAACACCAAAGGGTCAAAGTCCATAAAAAGGCAAAAGAAAAAAATCAGAAAAAGGGTAGTGAAATCTAATAAGACTTTCAAAATTAGGGAAAATATCGCACAAGAATGTGATTCAAATCTGATCATTTTCTTAATCACAAAGATGTACCATTATTTTCAGGGTGACTTTTACCAAATGACAGTGCGTTTCTGTGAACAGAATAGACATGAGTAAGAAAAGCTGTGATCAGCCCTATGTACTTATTTCTTCAGTGAAGGCCTAGGAATTCTAAAGATACAGAACATGCTTTTATGTCTGTCACGGGATATCCACAATTACTAACATTTGTACACATGTTTGTTTTTTCCTAGTTGCACCAAAGGAATAAAAGGAGACCAGGAAAATAGCAGCTTTAGAGACAGGGGTGGGGTGGTGTAAAATCCAAAATGAAGGTGTATATTTGGATCTGTGCAAAGAAAACGGCTGTGCTGCGGGTGCCCTTCTAAACTATGTGAATAGTGCCATCTAATGCACTGCTTAAAATCAGCAGGTGTTTGGGGAACTTATGCCAAGAAACAAGAGAAGCTGAGAATAACCATCTAATTATGAATCCTGTTGTCAAGATTTTACCTTAAATTAAATTGAATAAAGTACTTAATTAAACCCCAGTTCTGATGTCTTATTTTCTGGCATACTGAGAAAGTTTATTTGCTGAATGCCTGCTACCTTTATCTTTTCTCATTGTCAAAGAAGACATTTTTTATTTTGCCAGTACTATGTAGCAAACAGTATTGTAATCCAGACATTTTTCTATCTTAGGACTATCCTGCAGCTTGATGTGAGGACCTAGAAACATCCAACAATTTACCCTTACTCAACATGGGATGCGATTAAAATGTCGAATATTCTGTTGGAAGCAATCAATCCTACACTCACCATGGTCATTTTCATTGCTTCAAGACTACTCAGGAAAAAACGTGAAAAACTACTTACAGCACATGAGATAAAAAAAACACCGCTCTCTCTCTCTTTCACTCTCCATCTCTCTCTTTCTCTCTCTTTCTTTCTCTCTCTCTCCTTCTCTCTCTCTCTCTCTCTCACACACACACATGACAAGACTAGCCCAACTTCCTCTGGCCTTCAAGGAGTGTTTGGGAAAGAAATGCTAAAGATATATGAATCACTCCTTATATTGGCATTTTGTTAAATGGCTTTACTAGGACTTCAAATGAGTCTCCTACAATTGTTCGTATAAAATCCATAAGAAAGTAAATTGAAGTAGTTCAGTATTCTTTTGTTTTCACTGCCAGGAAATGGCCAATGGTTATTTTGCTGCAACAATACTTACCTCAAAAAAACTGAAAATTCCACCTCTGAGGCAATGATGAGAACCATGTCAAAGGCAAGATGCAACAGTAAATCTGATAAGTGTGAGCACAGCAGAGTCAACTTCCCTCAGCAGAGATCAGTGCTTCGAGTTAGCTAGATACCTGAGGTCAAGGACTTAGAGGCCGTTTTCCACATTGACAGTGGAAGAACGCTTAGAAGATGCTTGTATTTGTTTTTCATTAATTCACTAAGTTTGCTGAGCTGAGATCTGTGAAGAAGAGATCAAGGAGATGGTGTTCCTGTGTTTCCAAAACTCTAACATCAGTAGGAGAAAGAAGACATCTTTACAAATACAGCATCCATACATGTAGAGTTCAAAAAGGGTTCAGTACCTAGCAGAATAGGTGTCTAGTAATTATTTTTTGGATGTTTGAATGTGTGGTTACTTGTCTGGATAAATGAATAAGTGAATGACTAGTGATATGAGAATTTCTGGGAATTCATAGGACAAAAACAAATTATTTCTGCCAATTTTAGTGAGATGAGAGGTAGAGAGGATACAAGGGTTTAAAAAAATACAAGGTAGAGTCAGTATTTGTGCCACCCTTTGAACTACTGTTCATACAAGGCCTGGAAGGTCATTGCAGGCAAAAGAAACAATAAAGGCTTGGAGACAGGTATTTATTTAGGAGAAATTTATTTTTGTTTGACTGGATGATAGACAATACTTTTTTAAATGAGGGAAACCTCTGCCCTACAACATATACAGAAGTTAACTCAGATCAATGACCTAATATAAAAGCTAAAATCTATAAAACACTTAGAAGAAAACATAAGGGCAAATCTTCATAACATTGGATTTGGTGAGGAAGTCATAGATATGACAATATAAGCATGAACAGAAAAATCAAAAATAGAAAATTAAACTTCAGAAAAATGAAAAACTGTGAATCAAAGAATATTTATAAGACAATTAAAAGACAATCTACAGAATCAGAGAAAAGTAACTTTAAGTAATATACAGGATGGCCATAAAGTTCATGTGCAAATTGCATGGAAAAACTTCTTACAGCTCAACAACAGAAAAGACAACCCAATTTTTTAAATGGACAAAGAAGTTAAATGGAAGCTCACTTAAGTATATGAAAAGATGTTCAAGAACATTATCCACTGGGGAAATACAAATGAAAACCATACAGAGATGCCATTCTGTATCCTTTGAGATGGCTGCTATAATAATTTTTAAAAAGTATAACAGCTGGCAACGTTATAGAGAAATCAACAACCTGTACATTACTGAATGTAAAATGGTTCAGTTGCTGTTGAAAATAGCTTGGAATTTCCTCAAAAATTTAAAACTAGAATTTCCATATTACCTTGCAATTCCAAGCCTACTCAAAAGCAGGAACTTCAAAAATACAAGGACTCACATGTTCATTCACAATAACCAAAAAGGGGAAACAAACTAAAATATCCCTCAAGGGATGAATGGATAAACAAAATGTGACATAACCATGTGATGGAAAACTATTTGGCCATAAAAAGGGGATGAATTATTGAAATATGCAACAACATTCAATATGGAAACATTATGCTTTACATGAGAAAGACACAAAATATCAAAAAGTGCATAATTTCACCTATATGAAATATTCAGAATAGTTACACCATGGAAACAGAAAGTAGACTGGTGAGTCCCAGGGGCTGGTGAGAAAAGGGGCATAACTGCTGAGCGGGTGTGAGTTTCCTCTGGGGGTGATGAAAACATTTTAGAACTAGGAAGAGGTGTTTGAACAAACAGTGTGACTGTACCAAAGGTCACTGAACTATAAATTTTAGTTAGTTTTATGTTATGTGAGTTTCACCTTGATAAAAACAAGTGAAAGAAGAAAGAGAAATTAAAAATGGAAGTATAAGATGGTTAATTTTTGCTCACTGTCAATAAGATGAACGTGTAAGGGAGATTTACTCATTGACACATCTTGGTTAAAACACAATTATTTCTTTTCTGGGGGAAGTTTGAATATGCTGCAGCGTGTGGTAGAAATTAGAGTTACAAAGAGCAAGGCTACCTATTCTTAATTTTAAAAACTATTTATAAGACAATTAACAGAATCAGAGAAAAGTAACTTTAAGTAATATACAGGGTGGCCATAAAGTTCATGTGCAAATTGCATGGAAAAACTCCTTACAGCTCAACAACAGAAAAGACAACCCAATTTTTAAATGGACAAAGGAGTTAAATGGAAGCTCAATTAAGGTCCAAACTATGCCAGGGGCTGCAAACAGGCATGGAAAGGCAAAACTGAACGTTGTACATTAAGACAGTGGCATGACACACTCAAACCAATGCATCTAATTCTTCTATAGGAAGGGTACAATTTGCAGTGAATGGTTCCAGTTATTTTCTATACAGTTGAATGACTATTGCCTAAACTGACTGAAAAATCCCACTGGAACAGCTCTCACCGGAGAGCAGTGGAGAAGATTATTCCATTCATTCACACTTGCCAGGCAAATGAAAGAGGAACCACAACTGTAATCATTGTTTTGTACACACCTCTGAATGTCTGCATCATTACTCAGTTTCTTCTCTTGTGATAAAGAACAAAGGTTTTCATTAGCAAACATGTATTGAGTGTGTACAATGTGCCAGACACAAAGATAGACATCAAGTTCATAAAGTGGGAAAGTGGTGCTTATAGTATAGTGGGAGAAGAAATGATAATCTAAATAAAGGATGAGGCTGAGGGTACGTTCAGTCGACACCAGATATGGGAAAAGACACCTGAAAACTTTGAGATGATATGTAGGGAATTTGGGTAGAAAAGTAGGGAATGATAAACAGGAAATGATAATGAGGGTGAGGCTGAGGGTAAGATCAGGCAACACCAGATATGGGAAAAGACTCCTGAGCAATTTGGGATGATATGCAGGGAATTGGAGTAGAAAAGTAGGGAAATGGGAGTGGGAAATGGGATTGAGCTCTGAGGAATCTTCCTAAGAGGAAGTTAGACGGGCGAGACACGGAAGACAAGATGTATTGAATTGAGCAGGGCAGGGCTGAGCACAGAACTGTCATGCTTCTGTTCAGGTACCTGAGTCAGTAAGAGGAAAGTTTATGTAGCAGGGGGCTACTCTAGAGGAGAAGAAAGCATCTTTGTTTCCCTGAAAACTGGCAGGCAGTTCTGTCTTGAAGGTGACAGAGTTGTATTTATGTTCACTGGAATGACAGTCCTTCATTTGGGGACCTTACAGCAGCCTACCCTCAGGCTCACATCAGAGATACTAGACTGGGCTTGAGTTTTGGAAGCCCTCACCTGTGACTGCCCCATCAAAACTCCTTTCTGATCCACATCCTGACTCATGGTCAAGTCCTCTCTGGTAGGGTAATGTACAATTACACAGGGATTTTTATCCGGTGCCTTTGGCGATTTTATCCTATGGGTTTCTGTCCTTTCACTACATTTGGTTATACTTTTAATGTTTATATTAATGAATAATGGTTTTGCTCATTTATTTTCTTTTCCTGTCATATTTTACTTTACTTTTAAATGGGGAATAGGAAGCGAAATGATGTTCAGTATGACGAACAGCTTTCGGTTCACAAAACGGAATCATTTCCTGCCTAGGGATAATTTTCTTTTCCTTTCACGAAGCCATCTTCTCTTTTCTCGACACTTTTCCTTCTCTGTCTTACTCTCTTCATTCTCCTTCTAGCCTCATTCTCTAAAAGACCTTTACTTCTTTCCTCTCAGCCATTACATCTCTGTAGTCTAGATAATAGAAACCCCAGGTGGGGAATTGTTCATTCCCATGGAGTTTAATGCATTCTTTTTTAAAAATTTGCAAGCTATTTTCAGTCATAAATAGCTTAACCAGTCCGTCTATATTAAGAATTGATGGCTATGATCATATTTCACATATTCAGAATCATAAACATAAATGTAAAATGGGAGACAATGGTTCCTCTACCCTTCTGTAGGGCAAAAAAAACCTCTATTATGCTAACATTCCCACTAAGAAAATTACATTCTAAAAATACTTAGTTACATTTCAGCTAGATGTTTGGATATTCTTTCATAATTTTTTGCTTTTGACTAATGCTCTTAAGGGAAATAACTCTGCTCATCTCATTGTAGACAGTGCTAAAGAGAGTTAATGCCACTTGGCTACACTCTATTTATGAAGAACAATAGACCCTGTCATATTTCAGCATTGCAAAAGACAGAGAGGAAAATAAAAGAAGGTCCAATTCTTCTTTCTGCTTTCATTCTTCAGGCTGATCCTTTCTTTTCTATGCCTGTTATAGTATCTCCTTTTCTACCTCCCCAGCGAGTCAGTTCTTTTCCCCAAATTTTGGCTGTGCAGTAACAATTACAATCTAAGTACCATGGCCCACCCTCAATTCCCTGCAAGATTCTCCTATTCTGGTCTATTAGGGGAAACAGAAGCTGTTTTCCATCCACTGCTGGGTCATTCCTTCTCTACATCTCTTTCCTTATCCCATCCGTCTGAGACATCTACTCCTTGGCTGGCAACCACACCCCTGCCCATTCTCACCTCCAAAACTCATTAAATTAAAGGTGCATGTAACATTCCTTCCTAGAAGATTGGGATAAACCACTTAAAATTAAATATTAGGCATTCTGCCCCCCAAAAGTCCCTCAATCATCCCCACCACTAGAGGCAGTTTCCTGAGCATCCCTCCCCCTCGGGCAATCTCCTACCCATGGCCATGTCTCATCTGTTCCGCTCACTTCTGGGCAGCTCCCCACCATACAATTTCTTTTCATTTTATTTGAATCCAATTTATTAATCTTCTGTTTTGCAATCGCTTTTAAAATACTATAAACATTAGCTCCCAAGGTCAGATTGTTAAATATTTTACTTAACAAAAGACTCCAGAAAAAAATTATGCCACTTCCTTAGGGGCAATGGCAGCTATGCTATTTGTAGTTTTAACTAGCAGTTTCTCCTCACTGGTACTTTATTTTATGCAATAACAGTTAATTTAGTCCTTTACACCAGGGTCACCATAACCAGGGTCGATGAATACTCTTAAGCTTTTAAAGTGTTTTTGCAAGAGAAAAGATTTATAACAATCTAACTCAGGGTTACAGGAGATACAACAGTGATGAAAGAATTAAAATACTCATTTTCCATTTCAATATAAACAAGCTCAGAGATTTAAAAAAGGAAACCCTTATCTTTTTCTATTTCTAAGTTGAAGATGTGCAGAAACTTTAAGCAAACTGTGACTAAGTCATTAATCAAATAATACACTAAATAAATTAAATAACCAAAAGCCTTGTAAAAGTACAAGGCAATCATGGTCATGGTCAGGGAAGCTGAGGTACTAAACACCCAGAGAGAGCACTGACGAAAAGGATTAAAGGCCCATATGTGGTCCACCTGGCTGGGAAAAAAGTCTGGAGAAGCGTCAAATGAATAAATCAGAAAAACAGATCAAAAAGAAAGTTAAGAGTGAGATAAATGTTAAGCAAATTAACAGACTGGAAAAAATAAATAAATAAAAAGCCTTTTCTATCTTATGACCAAGATTTTGAGGGTGCCAAAAAGTAAGATAAAAAATAGTTTTAAAAAATACCTATATGCATCAAGAATCTGTGTACTTCCTGTCTATAATTAGATGATTTAGAAGTTGTTCTAAAGTATGGCCTAGTCTATAAGCTACAGAAATCAACTCAAAAGTAAACCAAAAAAACATTACTAAAGGAGATCCAGTATCTCAGAGACTTGATCTGGGGGAAGAGGACTGGAAAATGAGTTTCAGAAAGAGCAACATTCACAGGAGAGGGGGTAGAGAGCAGGAAAGTCCCACCACCGTTCAGACTAATTAGGACGCTCTCCAGGGGCACTCAAGTCTCAACTCCTCGGATGCTTCCACCACCACTGTGGGAAATTTCTCATCAGTCACTTTCCCCTTAAGATTCAAAGGTTCAAGGTCCCAAGCAAGAGCATCTTGTCTCTGATCCCACATCACATGACGACTTCTAAAGAGAAAAGTAGCAATGCCCCTTACAGAACACAGACTATGTGCGTGTATGGCAGGGCATGGGGTCGGGGGTGTGGGGCAGGATTCTCAAAGACAGAAGCTTCTTCTCTACCACCCCCCACCCATAAGGCATGCAAAATGGCTTCTATAAATACTGAGTGTCTGGCATTCCATTTAATTTAGTTTGATTGATAAATGGAAATAGCAAGAATTCAGTTTTTCTGATTGATCTGCCCTTCACAAAATGGAGATATAGGACAACATTGGTGGTGGGGGTAATACTGAGAAGGGGGAGTTAAGAATGAAGGCGCTAAAGTCCAGCATTTAAATCTCAGTTATAACATTTACCGTCTGTGTACTCGGGTATATTTGCTACAGCTTCCTACTGGTAATGTAAATAATGAAAATGTGAATGCTATTCACCTAGCAGGGATATCCTGAGAATAAATTTTTAAAATGCTCAATTAAAATAAAACAACTCATAGCGGGTAGAAATTTTTTTAAAGAAATGAAAAAATGCATACCCACTTGCTTACCATGTTGTCTGAAACATGGGCTGGTGATCATAAAATATCAGTAACTATCACCAATTACTCTGAGCTCCATTTTCCTCCTATCATAGTGCCAACACATGCATTATAAGGACAGCTACTTTGAATGTATTCTCTATATTTTCAATTCCTCTTCCTCCTAGAGCTGAAGAGAATGCTGATATAAGACATCTGTATCCAGTGGTCTTGACAGCTTTTCTGAGTTTGTCTAGTTATCTAACTTTATCTGGAGCCTCAATATACCCAGGGTATTTCCTTGTGAATAAAAGGAATGTTTCCTTTGCACTCTTGAGTTCTGTCCTGAGTTTTAAAAAGTCTCCCATTAGTCCTTGCTAGGACTAGAGACTTGCTTTTATTTTGGTAGCCACTTTGCTGCCGATCTTTAATGCGCTTGTGGCTGGATCCTGCTACCATGACATCAGCTTTCAAGCCAGATGGACTTGATTTTTGAACCAGTCTCTACCACTCACAAGTTGTGCAACCTTAGACGAGTTAGTTAACTTCTGTGGAAATCACTGGCATTATCTGTATTATGAGGATGTTAATGAATCTGGAGTATAAAAAAAATCTTTTATTATTATCTCAATGAGCATGCTTGACAAAGAGTAGTTAGAAGCTCCTGGTGGGCTATTGTAATAGAAAAGTCTCCACAATTGCCAAGATGAGAGGTTGCCATAAGAAGTTAACAGACGATGTCAGGATCAGAGACACTGTAAGAAGCTTAGATTAAGATCGCTACATTCAGGCTGGGTGTAGAGGCTCATGCCTATCATCTTAGCACTCTGGGAGCCAAGGTGGGAAGATCACTTGAGCTCAGGAGTTCCAGACCAGCCTAAGAAAGAGAATAGACATGATCTCCACAAAAAATAGAAAAATCAGATGGGCATCAAGGTGGGCACCTATAGTCCCAGCTACTCAAGAAGCTGAGACATCACCCTCAGGATCACTTGAATCCAGGAGTTTGAGGTTGCTACAAGCTAGGCTGATGCTACAACACTCTAGGCTGGGCAACAGAGTAAGGCTCGGTCTCAAAAAAAAAAACACCACTGCCTGCAGGGACTTTATAAATTAGTTTAAGACCAATGGGGAGAGAGTCTTCCTCTACCTCAGCCAGGACCATGTGGATCATAACGGAAGACGCAACCACAGGGTGACAATAAAAGAGATAATGACACAGTCAAACTCATCACAGGATGGAAAACCAGTCTCTCCCAGGCTCTGGTATGTGTGCTACCGAGGAGAAGGCCTCAAACCTGGCTGCATGTTGAAATCACTGAAGATTTTTTTCTAAACCACCAATCTCCAAAACCCTCCCCCCATCACAAGGCTAATGTATAATTGGATGAAAGGGGAAATAGTTACAACTTAAAATGTAATTTTGTTTTATAAAGGAAAGGAGAGAGGCAGGAATCACCATGCAGGGAAGTTAATGTTTGAGATCATCTACATCATTCTTTTACTTCCTAGAAGTATCTTGAAGTCCACACAGAAAAGACTAAAACCCTCAATACATTCTAGTTAGTTTGTTTGTTCATGTGCTCCAAGTTCCAAAACCTACACAATAACTCTGAACTAGAATTTAATGTAAATCCCTCCTGTTCAAAGATAAGTCCTAATACTCCATCTCAGAGTTGATTTAGCTCAACAGAAATAAGACCAGCCCACAACAGCTCTCACTAGGTGTAGCGGTATCACTATGCTTTTGGGCAAAGGAATGGAGGAGAAAGTGATAGATTCCTTTTCAGTCTAATGGTGAAATAAGGTGCTTCCTTAAAACCACCAACGTGTTTGTTCCACGCGCTCTCTCTCCTTCCTTCTTGCTATCGCCCAACACGTGGCAGCGGTTCAGCTTCTTGATTATCCTGGGGATGCTAGAACATGAAATTAGCAAAAACACCAAGTAACTTTGGGGAACAGAGTTGCCCTACTGACCTGAAAATATCACCTGAGAAAGGAATCATCTTCTATATTCTTTTTTTTTAAATTTTTTTTGAGATAGAGTTTCACTATGTTGCCCTCGGTAGAGTGCTGGGACATCACAGCTCACAGCAACCTCAAACTCTTGAGCTTAAGTGACTCTCTTGCCTCCTGAGTAGCTGGGACTACAGGCGCCCACCACAACACCCGGCTATTGTTGAAATTGTTGTTTCGCAGGTCCCAGCCAGCGAAACCAACAGCCCCGGTGCATGTGGTTGACGCCCTGAACACTGAGCCACGGGTGCTGAGCCCATCTTCTATATTCTTTAAGATACTATCTCTTGGTGATTAGCTTGGTCCCAAATGCCGTATTTTACTGTGTATAATGTGTTCCCATGCATAATCCACACCTATGTTTTTTCCCAGACTTCTAGGAAAAAAATCTTTCATTTTAACTTCTTACTTCAAATTTCTGTTTGTATTTACATTCTTAGTTTTTGTATTATAAAGGAATTTTAGCATTTATTTTTCTAACATAAAGTTACACTTTTAATACATAAGCATAAAAAAAGAATTAAAAATACTTATATAGGTATGCAATTGGTACTATTCATGTATAATGCCCATCTTTATTTTGTCCCCCAAAATTGAGCAAAATAGTGCACATTATGCACAGCAAAATACAGTAATACGTTCTATATAGCCAGATTTGTCAGTTAGTGAAATAATCGTAAACTAATGTATTAATTAAAAGGCAGCTTTGAATATTCAGTATCTTGCCATAATGTACCAAAATAAAGCAAATTTTATTTGTACTTGTTAAACTTATACGAGCTGTTTTTTCCCCTGGGTGATATGTTTTTCTTGAGGCTGTTCCCTTCATCTGAATGACACCCTTGAAAATCTGCAGTTTTTCCAAATTGTCATAATTATAATTTTTGAGAAGAGAGAGCATATAAGAAAGCAATTTCTTATTTCATTTGGAATTATAAATGAGCTAGAATAGACAGGACAGGAATTTTGTAAATAATAAGGTTCTTGCCCTTTGAAATATTAAAATGCTCTCTAAAAAACTGCAATCATTTTTTAAAAGGAGGTATTCACCAGGGAACAGAGAGATGGTGGCATCAGATGAAATACCCATGGATAGATACATTTACAGGTTAAGGTGGCATCTCAAATCAAGAAAAAAGATGAGTCGTTAATTAAAATTGTTGGGACAACTAGGTCTCCAGTTGAAAAAGCAGCCACACCAATTTCTACCTATTCTAGTAGAGCAAAACTATTTTCAGGCCCCCACCTCCCAAAAAAGACTTAAATGAAAATAGATAAATAAAAATCATACTATCTATTAATAATTGTGAGGAGGGGACATTTTTCAGGAAATGACCAAACAGAATCTCCAAAAGAAAAAGAAAAAATAATAGCTTTGATTGTATAAACACTTAAAACATCAATATTCAAAAATTGTTTTAACATAAGGAAAATTACAAAAATGGGAAATGTATACAAGAGATATTAATGTCTTTAAAACATACAAAATTCTTATAAGTTACTTCAGGAAAAAATGTACCAATGGAAAAATGAACAAAGACTTTGAGTAATCATGTCGTAAATAATCAATTAGAATTGACTGTGCACATACAAAGACATTCAGCTTCAATAGCAATTCGAAGTTTCAGATCAAAACAATAATGACAGGCTATATATATCAACTATCAAATTAATGAAGAAGTACATTCCACTGGCAGAACTTGCGGATGGGAAGAGCGAATGCAAATAAAGATTTATGAAGTTATCCTGCCCCTGGGCCCCTGTGCCACCAGGAGCACCTCCAGAGACCCATCCGATTTCTAACTCTCCCCCCATTCCAGACCTCAGAATTCATACCTGCCTTTATTCACACCTATCAAGTTACCTATCATTTTTGCTGTTCATACCTAGGATTCTTGAAGGTCCTTTCTGGGATGGGTATCTTAAAACATGATCAAGCATATAAGATGTTGAAAAAATATCACCTACCATCAAATAATGACTTGCTTTTTGTTAGATCTAAATCACAACTCTATAAACAAGGTTTCTCGGCTAATTAGGGAGAAGAAGACTTGAAGATAGTGACACAGGTGGATGAATTTCAGGCCCACATGACAGCACCATTGGCAGTTAGGCCACCCCTGCTTCATCTTCTCTCTGGATCATCTGCAAGACAGGCTTTCCTTTCTCTAGTATGTTGCCAGATGACACTGTGTCTGACCAGTGTAATATTTTCTCAGAATAAGCAAGTCAACCAAACTGACCCCTATTAATGAGATAGTGGATATGTCTATTAATCGCATCTTCTTGTGCCCAGTGGACCCACCTATTAACTCTATCCTTAACCAAACAGGTAGTTCTAACGGTGGTACTTGCTGGCAGCGTGAAATGTGTTCTCAGCCCTGGTGGCACATTAGAATCACCCACGGATGACACCCAGAGCTGCTTTTAAAATATGTCAATGGCCAGGTCTCACACCAAACCAATTCATTCAAAATATGTGGCAGTGAGGCTGATATGTTTTCGATCTGATTTTGGTTTGGTTTGGTTTGGTTTTAAAGATCCAGAGGCACTTCTCACACTGATGTGTAGCAAAGATTCGGTCCCTGGGACAGTGATGCTCCCAGTGGAGTCCCCAGACCATCAGGATCCCCTGGGAACTTGGTAGAAATGCAGATTTTCAGGCTGCACTCCACATCTAAGGAATCAGACTTCCAAGGGTGGGGACTAAGACCCAGTTTTAGCAACACCTCTGAGTGATTCTGACATGCTAATCAAGTTTCAGAAGAACTGCATCAAGACAGTCTTCCATGAGATTCTGTGTCCAGGGAAAATATTTACATATTCTGTGTATAAAGATGGCCTGGAAGTGAAAAAATACATATAATTTGGCATGATATCACTAGAAAAGAGTAACAATATAACAATCAAGAAAAAGAAATTATTAAGTCTCATCCTGGGAAAGAAGGCTTTCCACAGAGCCCTTCCAGCAGCGTCTCAAACCGCATCTGTTGATTACCGCGGCCATGGGCAAGGCCGCGTCAGGTGGGTCTGCACAGACACTGGTAATCTTAAAAGGCAAATTCCCTGTTTGCTTGCCGTCTTCTGATGACAAAGAACTGGTGATGGCTACACGGAGTAAGGCCAAGAACGAGAAGCATTTCCTTCTTTTCTGAAGCCACTGATATGTTCCACCCCACCCCACTCCAAACGTCTTTCTCAAGAGTTGACCAGTCAAGTGTGGTGAAATTTAATGGCTCAAACCACGCCATTAAGAACGTGACCAGGGCCGAGACTAAGTCAGATTCCAACAGACCCATTCAGCACCCTGACACCCCCCCCACACACACACACACACACATACACACGCCTTCTTGTGATGGAGGCCCCACAGGTGCCTTTCCTTCCCAGGGCACCCAGTCAATGAAGTTCTACTCCTCCCACACAACCCAGAATGAAGGAAAATGGGCACACATGGAGAAGCAGAAGGGCCGGCCACCCCTCCCCGGCCGTCTGTCCCAGTCCACCAGCGCCCAGCAGAACAGGGCACACCTCTCTGGCCACCGTGGGGCTCGTCCTTCCGGAGCGTGTAGCACCCAGGCCAAACCTGAGGTTTGGGGTGCCCCGTCCCTTAGGGCACAGCCAAGCCCGGCGCTAGTGGCCCCAGCGTGCCAGATTCCATCAGCTTGGCTCAATTTTGTGGGCCAGGAGGCCGGGGCCAAAGGGAAAGAAAGGCGCTGGGCAGAGGGCTGGGGGCATTGGTCACACCCCCTGCCCCTCGCTTTCTGGCCACACCCCCTGCCCCCCTTTCCCACGTCCCCACTCCTCCAGGCCTCTCTCAGCTCTCCACCTGGAAAAGTAAGAGTGAGCTGCCACCTCGCTGCGCTCTCCACGTTCCTGAAAGCACCTTCCGAGCTGAGTTGGAAAAGAAACAGCCAAGGATCGTGCTACTGAAAGAATCTTTGGAAATTATATCAATAATCTCCATTCACTCCCACACTTAAAGCACTAACTCGATGCGAAATTATCAGGTGATTACATGAGTGCCTTTTTCCTGAGGCATTACACACATGCCACAGAGCAGACGCACCCAACCTCCACGTGCTCATCCTCTTGCGCCACCCAGTTGCTCCCACCGCGGCATTTCATGCATTTTGTCTGTCTCTATCTATGGTTAACGCTCCAGTCTCACTTTGCCCAGGGCCTGCGGGTGACTCAGAGCATGGGCTCCACCCCCACCCCGCCCCGCCCCCTACGTGGCCTACACCTGTGTTCCTCTTTTGCCCTTGGGTCTGCCATGGTCTATCTCTCTTCCACCAAGTCTCTTCCCCACCCGAGCCCCTCACTAGGTTAATTTACCTAAAACAAGTTAAGAGTAGATTTCAAACGTTGCACCCAATGTATTCACCTTATACTAACTATTTTCTTTTCCTTACATCTCAGTGTCTTCCATAACCACAGACTCTCCAGATACACTGTTTTAATATCACTATTTCTCCTGAGGAAACTTAATGACCTTGAGGTTTTCTGGCAGTGGCACCTGTGTGTTGAGGGGCTGTAAAAGAGGTAAACTATGCGGGTAATATCAGTTAAAATGCTTGTCTGCAGCTTGAAAGCATGTCTCAGCTTATCAGGTATTACACAACACTACGCAGAGCAGAGTTGCCGGGGAGCGGCCATTTTGGACACAGCCTTGGAAGAAAGAAGGAATCCAGCAAAGTACAGACTCGCAGGGGTGTCCAACCTTTTGGCTTCACTGTGCCACCTTGGAGGAAGAAAAGTTGTATTGAGTCGCACATTAAATACACAAACACTAACCAAAGCTGATGCCAAAATGTCCATGCATAATTTTCAGGATATTCGCCACCACAGATAAGCAAAAACGTCTTCATATAATCCACATGTGGCCCACAGGTGGCAGGTTGGACACCCCTGACTATTGTTTAGTTCTGACTCACATAATACAAAGGAGAAGTACAGGTATCTGTGGGGTGGGAGGTAGTGGGCAGGGCACAGTGCAGCAGGGGTGGGGCTTGGATATATACTAACATTTAAAAATATAAAAACTATTCTTACCATCTAGGATGAGTCCTGGATATCATTTTTAGGTTTGGTTTGGTTTTGATTTTCTTTTCTTTCTTTCTTTTTTTTTTTTTTTTTGAGATAGAGTTTCACTATGCTGCCCTCAGTAGAGTGCCATGGTGTCACATACAGCTCAAACTCTTGGGCTTCAGCAATTCTCTTGCCTCAGCTTCCCTAGTAGCTGGGAGTACAGGTACCCACCACAATGCTCAGCTATTTTTTGTTGTAGTTGTCATTGTTGTGGGGTTCCAACCCACCTGCCTCAGTATATGTGGCCAGTGCCTTAGCCACTGAGCTCTGGATGCTGAGCCTCTTTTTTTATTTTTAATTCTTTAAGTGATTCTAAGAACAATTCTCAAAACATAGTCCCAGGACCAGCAGCATCACCATAATCTGTTAGAAACGCAAATCCTCAGTTCTCACCTCATACAGACTGACTCACTTGCAATTCTAGTGCTCTGGGAAGCTGAGACAGGTGGATTGCTTGAGCTCAGGAATTTGAGACCAGCTTGAGCAGGAGTAAGGCTCTGTCTCTACTAAAAACAGAAAAAGAGGCTGAGCGCAGTGGCTCATGTCTGTAATCCCAGCACTCTGGGAGGTCGAGTCGGGCAGATCACTTGAGCTCATGAGTTCAAGACCAGCCTGAGCTGGATCAAGATCCTCCCTCTAAAATTAGCCAGGCATTGCGACGGGTGTTCGTAGTCCCAGATATTTGGGAGGCTGAGGTAAGAGAACTGCTTGAGTCCAAAACTGAGGTTGTGGTGAGCCCAAAATTGAGGTTGTGATGAGTTATAACACCAGGGCACTTGACCAGGGGGAGCAAAATGAGATTCAGTCTAAATAAAATAAAATAAAATAAAATAAAATAAAAGCAGAAAAAGCAGGGAGTCATGGCGGGTGCCTATAGTTCCAGCTGCTCGAGAAGCTGAGGCACAGATCGCTTGAGCCCCAGTTCGGTGTGTTATGATGCCATGGCACTCTACCCAAGGGTGACAGAGTAAGCCTCTGTCTAAAAAACAAACAACAACAACAACAAAAAAAACAGAATTATGTGGTCCAAACCTTAAAATATTTTCTAGTTGGTCCCTTACAGAGAAAGATCCCATTCTCCCAGTCTAAACTAGAGGATCATATAGGGTAGAGGGCCCTGTTGTCCCTCAAGGCAATGGCAGAATTAGGGAACTGAGAAATTCTGGGAAACAAACAGGGGCTGAAGAGTGCAGAGAAAGAGGACAGGAAGGTGTCAAGAGTAGAGAGGGAAAGACATTTCATCCTCATTCACCTGGAACCAGACTTGCTTAAGGAACTCATTAAAATCAGTAGAGGTCAAAGCAAAATGGCACCTCCATTTGCAGATGTGCATTTTCATTAGCATCAGGCAGACAAGAACGGAGGATGGTCTGCAGGACAGGATATGTGAGCCGCAGCAGCCTCCAGGCAGACTCTGAAGCCGGCTGGCTCCATAATCTGCCTACGTCCAACAGCTCTATCTCCACCCAGGCAGTCTGTGTGTATGTTTGCTTTCCCTGGGAGCCCTATAGCTTATTAAAGGCAAAAATAGAGGCCTATCTTTGAGGTAGGTTCAGTCTGAAGCAGAATGATAGAGAACCACATACAAGAATTTTTAAATAAACATTTATTGAAATATACATATTTGAAGATATCTAATGTGTGCCGAAGATAGAGGGCAACCCTCCCCACGTGTGCTGGGTTGGGTATGTGAGGAAATTGTATGAAGTATCAGGAAAGGAGGAGACTAAATATAAAAATAATAATAACAATAATAAAGGCTCTCTGGTCATTCAAAATAATTAACATTTAGTTTTATTTATTCTTAAAGGAAATAATATCTATCATGGATACACCAGGATGCTCCTTCATCAAGTGAGGTAAATCTTTAATCATTCAAAATATATATTAACTTGGAAATACTTATTGTTGATTAATGTTGTTTGTGCAATTTCTTCACCTAATAATGGGTCACCTCCCTGATCACATTCTTCCTAAGGTGGCAAACTAAATGTGTCCACATAGATTTCAGTCTCAAAGACTGGAATTATAGCATCACTTTGATTGAATGATGCTATTTCTAGGCCCTGGATGACAGCCATTACTAATACTACTTGGCTATGGTGAAGCTAAGATGAATTCTATTAAAAAGAAAACATCCTAAGTAACAGATATGTTCACAAGTTGCTCTCCATTTAGCATTCAATCTGCTTAAAAATATGTGATTCTTTTAATCCAGAATTAATGCGAAATTACTGCATTTCAGCACAGGATTGTGTGCCTTAATAAACTAAATTTTTTTGCCCCAAATGTCATATTTTTCAGAAAGGCAATGATTTGGGGTTTTAGTAATTTTTGTCTGAAAAAAAAAAAAACTCAAATGCTGTTGATTCAAAAACAAATGTTTATTTCCGCCAACTTATTCCTGCTGCACATTTCAAGACCATTTCAAGTCATTCAGACACCTCATTTTCCATTAAATTAAGAGCAGATGTAGCAACACCAGTGTAATCTACTACAGGGAAACCCTGTGTACTCGTCAGCCTGGGCTGCCATAACTACATACACAGACTGGGTGACTTAAACAACAGAATGTATCTTCTCACAGTTCTGGAAGTTGAATGCCCAAGATCAGGGTGCCAGCACGGTCCAGTTCCGGGGATGGCTCTCTTCCTGCCTTCAGAGTCCTACCTCCTCACTGTGTGCTCAGGGGAGAGAGAAAGTGAGTACTCTTCATCTTTCCTTGTGTGAATACTTATGTAATCACATCCCTTATGGCCTCATTTATCCTTGTTTAGTTCTGTAAAGGCCCTACCCCCAAATAGAGTCACACTTGGGAGTTAGCGTTTCAACATATGAATATGGGGGGGGGCACAATTCAATTCATAGAGCTTTGGTTTCTAAAAACTTAAAAACTCAACATTGTCAAGTATAGAGCACCTAGGTTAAGTCCAGTTAGAGGCAACCATTATATGAAGTCTCATTTATGCATGTAACTGTAAAAACACAAGCTTGATTTTTATCAAAGCAATAAAAGAATTTATCAAATAACAGTATCCCTTTATAAAAATAATACAAATGTATAAAAGCATGTTTGAGGCTATGTAGGAGGTTGAGATGCTTACAGATGCTGGCACATAACATACTTATAATACTACTACTCCACAGGAAAGCTCACCAATAAAGACAGCAGAGACCATGATTTTATTAAAGTCAGATAAACACTGTATAAAATTATTGCTTCCAACTTGGATTAAATGCCTATGGCGTTTGGCTGCATATTTTGCACCACATTTTCCAAAGTAAGAGGCAAATCACACACACACACACACAAATCTGGCAAGAGGAAAGATAAATCTAAAAAAAAAAGTACGAAATGAGCTTCAGGGTCAATTCAAATTCCAGTCTGTATTTCAAACTCTCTTATAAGTCACTGTCTACCCTTAGCTACCCCTTGCCATTAATATCACATATCCACATAATGTTCCTATGGATATTACTTTGACAAATGTTTCTAAAGATAGTGGTACTCATTTGGGGATATATATTACTAAGATAATGTTGTCACCAGCTAGAACATATACTCAACTACTCTCAAAATCAGATCTGCTTATTAGGTTGAGACTTCTCTGGCTGCCCAACCAAGCAAGCCCACGTGATGGGCTTATAAATCATCTACCTACTGAGGTAAATCTTTAGTCATTCAAAATAAATATTAACCTATACTGGATTAACTTATTATTATAGCTAAGTTGACTAGTAGCAAAATTCTAAGGTTGAAGGATTTCCTTGCTCTGGCCCTCCAGCTCAAAAATCAAAGGAACAGATTCAATTTATCCCCTATTCAAGAAAGACTATTTCTAAAGCAAATAAGACAGATCAACCACATATCACATCCACATCCTTTGTTTAGGGGAGAGTTCCCAACATCCTTACCATGAATCCTCCTTTACTAAAGCTAGTTTAAGTCATGTTCTGCTTTCTACAACCAAATAATTCCCAAGGCAATAACGAATTCAAGACGGAAACATGGTCAACAGGCTGGGCTATCCTGGAGGAGTCTAGAAGAAGATTACAACTGAGAAGATCAATGGGTGTCTGGAATATCAGTTAGGGACCAGTCAAGAAACAGAACCCATGTCAGATAATTTCATAAGGTGGAAAAGGACAAATGTGGGATTGGGGAGGCAACCCAAACAATAGGGTACTGCCACCTGTAGGCCTGGAGAACTAGAGGGAGAAGAAAGGATTAATAGACCATCCATCAGGATGTGGGGTCATAAAGTGAGGTGCTGCCCAACAAAGCTGGAATGGAGGATGCAACTCTGTTCAGAAATCCATCCAAAATAGGAGGGTCGGGGGTAAGGAATTCCCTGGCTTCCATGCTCCCCTTCTTTTTCCTGCCTCTGTCTTTTATCTGCCAAACCTAACTGAAAGCTGGTTGGCAAAGGAACTGGGGAAATGCAGGGATAGGAGTCAACACCATGTTAGGGCAGAGTGTGGGAAGGTTGGGCAATTGATCAGAGAACAAATAAGGTGACAGTAATGGATAAGTCATTGATACTGGTTGCTAGATCTGTGACAGCAAGCCTGGTAGGCTAAGATTATTTAAGTATGCACTGCTGTGTTAAGGATTGATTCAGGAAGGATACAGCCTGGACCTGCCACAGAGAGTATCAGCAGCTCACAGGAACGCAGTACTGCTCAATGGAAGGCATGCCTTGACTTTGACTAGATATTCATGCTGACCTAAAGTTGTCAGAAACCAATGATACACTTCCATATAGGAGGAACAAAGCATGGTTCCTATCTTCAATTAACCCTGTGTCTATGAGCAATGATACTAAGTGGTCCTCTGCTTCAGAGTGGTGAGGAAGAAATAGAAAAAATGAATATTTATTGGGCTTCTCCTATGTTGCCCTACCTGGACTGAGTGCTTTATAAACACTGCTTCATTTAACCGTTTAAAAACCTCATGTTAGTAGACAATACCCTATGTGTCTCCTTGGTTATGCCTTGAAAGACAGAAATGTCTCCTGCCATAGAAGAGTTCTGGTTAGGCTGGTTTTGTTGTTACTGCTTGTTTTCACAGTCCAGTATGATGAAGATAGTATCTTTACTTTGGGACAAAGGACAGGCAGGTTTCCTTGCACTCCAGTATAAAAGATCTGGATTCTTTAAACTTATAATTCCTGAGCCGTGTGGCAGACCCACTCCATACACAGCACCCAGCACAGCTGCTCACCATTACAGAGCAGATTTGGGTGGCAATTAGACTAACACAAACAGGAAACTTAGGCTGCTCATATGCCCTGAGGCCTTCTTCTCTGACCCCAGAGTCTTGTCTCTTGCTGGCATCCATGAAACCGCAGCCGACTGACTTACTAGCTTGCATGGATACAAGCTCAGACCATTCACATTTCTTGACCGTAAGGACACAGGACTAGGGTAAGGCAAGAGTGCCACGTGAGCACAAAATGCAATGCAGTATTCACTTTTAGGATCCTGTGAGGGACTTCTTTACAGGCTCCTCTCTTCCCCCATTCTAGTTGGGCTCTTATTTGATACCTTGGGTACTAAGTACTGTTTCACTCATTTTATAGATATAGCTTTTAGCCCGAGGTCTATCTCCATCCAGATCGCATTTTACATGTGTATATATTCATGCATGAAATACTTGCAGGTAGGGAGGATCTGACGTGGCAATAGTACCAGAGAATTCTAAAGATAAAGATAAATATTTTTATTTATCTTTATTCTAAAGATAAACAGAATCGTCTTATAGAAAAAAATAAACCAAGCTCTTGAAGGGACTGGACAGCATCATCTCTGATATCGTCTTGACTTTGGAGTTCAGGGTGCACAGCGAATTGTACCGGGCAATGGTCATGCATTACCTGGCTTTCACACAGACAGCAGCTGGACTCCCTTTGGAGTTTTCTACAATGAAGAGCTATCTACACTATAGGAAATTGGTTGCTATGAAAGAATAACTCAGTCTGAACTAAAATGCTCCGCAGACCATGAAGGAAAGTGGCAGAGCTGTAAACACTAATGGATCTTATAAACAGTGGCTTCCAACATTATATCCAACCACTGTGGCAGATGAGTCACTTTTTTTTTTTTTTTGTATTTAGTGTCAGATACAAGCATAGAAAAAAAAATGTATCACTGGCAGATTCATTGAAAGTTAGTCATAAATTTTATGTAATATAAGGAGCAAGGAGATATCAGGGAGACATAAAAGGATACTTTCATTCAGATCACCTAACATTAAAAAAAGTCTCTCTTAAATGAGGTGCTCAATTCCTTATCAGAAGGGTTAATTTGGGAATGTTTAAATGGAAGTCCTGAGTTCCTTTAACAGCCATTTAAATCTGAAGTTGTTCCTTTTGAGAGTAGGGACAGATGGAGTAAAGATGACAGACAAGGTCAAATTTAAAAATCAACATGAATGTTATAGCTTGGAAAATTAAGTCGTGTCCAGAGCTTCAAAATTCCAAGCCTAAAATTTATCTTATATTTAATGGGAAAGATCTACATAAAATGAAAGTAACCATTGACATGTAAATGTAAATATATCAACATAGATAATTATATACATGATATACAGACAGACACGTAGCACCACTTAACTAGAATAAGTCATATTAATGCAGAATTCTATAAAGAAAGTTACTTTTTGTTTGCATGTCTTGGGACCTTTACTGAGAGTACCAGTAAAATATTTTCAGGCTCACTGCCTATAGCTCAGCTGTTAGGGTGCTAGCAGGTTCAAACCCAGCTTGGGCCTGCCAAACAACCATGACAACCATAACAAAAAATAGCTGGACGTTGTGGTGGGCACTTGTGTTCCCAGCTACTTGGGAGGCTGAGGCAAGAGAATCACTTAAGTCCAAGAGTCTGAGGTTGCTATGAGCTGTAATGCCACGGCACTCTACCTAGGGTGACATAGTGAGACTCTGTCTCAAATAAATAAATAAAATAAAATCTTAGCAGTCATATCTTATTTTAAAAAATCCAAAGGTATCTATACAATTACCTAGAGAAGTTCCATAATTTACCATAAACAGCTTAATGGAAAATAATTGAATTGACATGATGAAAAGAACTTGCATGTGGTCTTACAGTTACCTTATGCCTTGTCACTGAATTATGTAATTAACCTGCAAGTTACTTAACATCTTTTAGCTTCAGTATTCTCTCCAAAGGGACATGATAGAACAGGAAATACCATTACATTATTGTGGATCAAATGAAACAATGCAAATAAAGTGGTTGCTATGCACCTAGTTTTTAAAAATAGCTATTTATTTTGAATCATCCATATCACAGAACGTTTCTCCTCACTGAGGATTGGTGAAAATCGTTAGCTGTGTGGGTCTGTTCTCTTCTGATCCCTGCATCTCCTTACCTGCTGAGCCCCCTCCATGTTAGTATTGCACCCTTCATAGGGGTCAGATGCCTCCCAGTATCAGGGCTGGGCACTCTCAGATGTTATCTGCAATATCTCAAAAGTTCACATTTCAATATCCAAGTCTTTGTCTACTGGGGTAAATGATCTTCCAACTCTCCTCCAAAGTGCTCTTCTGAATGCCTGCCAAGGATTACTCATGTCCCAGAAAGTGGCTTCTCTCTCCAAGTGCACATCCCGCAGCTTCCCGTTCCTCTGGGAGGGCCCTGAGCCTGCTGCCAAATCCATGTCCTGTGCTCTGCTAGGCAGCAGGGACGGAGGAAATCTGATTCCGTCACATTTCTGGTCGGAAGAGTCACCTCTGAATTTAGTCGTGGCTGAAAATAATCCCCCATTGTGTGGCAAGTAAGCCGTGATGCCACCTGCTTAGCTCTATGGAACATTAACCAGCCTGATGACATCAGCCAAGAGACCTCACTTTTTATGAATTTCATTCTCAATATTTTGTGAACTGCAAAATAAACACACACTCCAGAAGGGTTATAAATACAGGCACAGAGGCGTCCCCTTTTCTACCTTTTCCCCCTTTCTACCTTTTCCCACCACCCCCAGCACCAAACATTTATCCAGTGCTTTCTGCATTCCAGCTGCTGTTCTAACATTCTACATAGAATAATTCACATAGTCCTCAACAGCGAGACTACGGATGGAAGCTACTATCATCACCATTTTACAGGGGAGGAATTTTGGACATGGAAGGGTTAAACTGATTGCCCATGGGCATAGCTAGCAAGTGGCTGAGCAGGGATCTAATGCACTACTCTCTTTCAAACAACGCAATAAACCCATATTTACACGACCATTATAAACAATACTTAATAATGCCAATTCTCTAACCTCCAAATTATAGTCAATGGCACATATAAATTTATACCCACAAGAAGAGAAAATCTCAACATTGTAAAAGAAACACTTTGGACACAGTAAATAACTGGAAATACCGTCCACTTGTCTTCTAGCAGCTTTCCTAAGGCAAGAAGAAATATGAGATGCAAAAGATTTCAAAACCAGACCTGCAGTGCGTTTTATGCTTTTTCTTAGCAGAAATAGAAAATGCAGGATAAATAACTATTTCATGAAACGTTCTTTGGAGAATTATGAGCACCTTTAGAAATAGCTGCAACGTAAGTCAACTCTGAATGTGTTGATTAATACTGCCATCTAATGCCCAATGGAGAAATCCAAATTTAGTTTAGAATGAATATGTCCTAGCGCTGTCCTCCACATTACTAATAGAAATAGCAGCACAAATTCTATTAGTAACTAGGCCCTCATGACTACAACAATCATTTCAAGGTAAATTTTATAGAGTAATGTGGCCAGGCACAGTGGTTCATGCATGTAATCCTAGCCCTGTGAGAAGCTGAGGTGAGAATACTGTTTGAGCTAAGAAGTTTAAGACCAGTCTGAGCAACATAGTGAGACCCTGAGCTCTATGAAAATTTAGCCAGGTATGGTGGTAGGCACCTGTAGTCCCCACTACTCAGAAGGCTGAGGCAGGAGGATCACTTGAGCCCAGGACTTTGAGGTTGCAGTGAACTATGATGTCACCAATGTACTCTAGCCCAGGCAAAACAGTAAGACACCAGCTTAAAAAAAAAAAAGAACCAGAGCCTCAGGCTCTTTAATGTCACAATCCACCTTTAGGCACCTTTAATTTCAGGTAAGTATGGTGGCATGGTCATTATATTATAAATACCAATACCTCTACAATCTTCCACAATATATAATGACAAACATTACAAAATGTGCACAGAAAACCATGTTGGTAGAATCGATGTTTATTCTGGTTTCTATTTAAATCTCTTTAGATTTTTTAGATTTTTTTCTCATTTGATTCTTCTTGAAAAATGTATTGCTAAAACTTGTCTTCCCTTGACCTTGACCAAACCAAGTACAGCAGCTAAAGAAGCCAAAAGAGTGACAATAAGACCAGGTCCTCATTGTAGAAAGCAGGTGACAATCTGCATTCACATTCACAGTTACGTATTAATGTAAATATACATTTTTCCATTTTTACCTCTCCTGGGTTATTTCCCAAGACTTGATTGAAAATGATTTTCTAGTAATGAGTAAGCTAGATGATTCTAGGATCTTTTTAAGTAGTATATAAAAGATAAAAAAGGAAAAATTATTCAGTGTAATGTATATATCAGTAAGTTTAAAAACCTTGGTCCTTCCATAGTTTTTACATGTTTACATGTTTATTTAATCTTTAGTTAAATTTAAAATATTCTATGTTATTGCATTTTATAATCTAAGTGTTGGCTAATTTTATTTTTTTAATGTGACTTCCAAAAATTATATCCTCATTCTTGTCAACATGATGGAACAAGTCTTATATAACTAGTGCTATCAGAGCTCCATATACGAGTTGAAGCACTCCCCTTGGCCATCTGGTGACTGTGAGAATAGTCAGAAATGAGCTATGTAGACTTTTTCTGGGATGAGTTCGTGAACTTAATTGTCAGTGTTCATATTTTACAACTAGAAGAGTTCAATTCATGGCCCATAGCTCAGTGGATCTTTCAATTTCCCCAAAGTAAGAATGCTTCAATCAGTATAAGCAAACCACAGGTCAATCATTGGTTAATCAGTTTCACACAAAGACAGTTTTCAAACCATGAGTTGGCCTTAGCTCCATTCAGAACACACGTGACAGCTTGAACAGTGCACAGGGCAAAATTTCAGGGCCAGGACAGAGGATCCCTACGAAGGAGGTAAGCTTGCCACGGTTTATCCACCTGGTATTCTCTCTTCCCACTGACCCTCAGATCTGCCTGCCTTGTCTGGTCACTGTTTGTAAAGAGTAGTAAATCACCCAGGGCTAGGCCTATCCCTCCATAGTGACCACTCCCATCTTACCATATTCATGCATGTACCTAGACAAAAATAGGAAAAGATGGCATTTATGAAATGTTAAGCCAGTTTTTAAAGAAGCATTGACATTATTAAAGGTGATTCTGAAAATTGATAAAATACTATCGAATTTGTAACTAGCTATTTTCAGAACAGCAAGTGGTGCAAATCCATTCAAACTCTACTGTTCAAATCCATTTGTGGTTGGCACAGCTGAAATTATTTGCTGGGGTGTTTGGAATTCAGCACAAAGAAAAAGACATTAATTTGCTTGACGTGACATTAATTAATATAATGTTGCTAGGAGCAATTTAGCTTGCTAGATGCAAAACCAAATTCTTTGAGATTTAACCTTCTAGTGTGAAGTACTTCTAAGCAATTTTCAGCAACTCCATGTGGAATTCTTAAAATGCAGAACTAACATTATTATAATAATGGCTATGAACCAAGGACGGGAAAGAGGCAGACATTCATCCTGACAGAGATAAATAATGGGCAAAGTAAATTATTAGCTGGGTACTTGTTATACATGAACTAAACCATCTCACTTATATTTACACACAAAGCATAATGTACTGGAATCCATTCAAATGAGCACAATAGTAGTTACTAGGGAAAAATGATTTTGATTAAATCATTAAATTTAAAGCTTTCACTTTAGGCACTGAACACAGCCCTCAAGTGGGCTTTTTATCACAGGCTTAATGTGAAGAGTGCAAGAAAAATCTTGCAAGCTAATGTTTTTAGCATCTAAAACTCTCTTCACTTTTTGGTTAGAATATTGAAAATACACAGTCAGGAAAAAAAATAGCATTTGCATTCCCTAATACAGCTTCAAAAATAATATGGAAATACAAAAAAAAAATAAAATAAAATGGAAAGGGTCCACTTACTAATTTTCCTGTTCGGGTTAGTGAATTTTATTGGCCATCAGCTTGGGTGAAGGCCCCGTCACTCTCTAGATTCCATGAAAGAAAGAGACTCAAGTGTAGATGACTTGAAAAGTTCTGCTGCCCTGAATCCTTTACCTCAAATTGAAATATACATGGGGATTTTATGTTGAATAATGATGACTCACTATGATTGGGGAAAATTATCTCTTCTTTTGTTATCCTGATTTTCTGTCTTAAAAAACAGAAATACTCATCCCATAGTTAAAGCTGACCCTTTGTACAGTGATTTGTATAGTAATCTTTGCTGTGTCGGTGGTTGTTTTTACATATCCCTTTGAGAATCTAACGCTTTACCCAGAAAATTCTACACACTTTCCCTTCACCTATACGTGTTTCAGAAGGTACACAGAGGTTTTGTTCAGTTTAATGATGAGATAACACATAACATGATGATTAAGAGCGATTCCACGGCCAGGTTTGAGTGGTTTGGAGTCATTGTGCATGGTACCACATAGATTATGAAATGAATGATACCCTGGTTCTGTTAGGTTTCAAATTTATCACTACTCTTCATAAACCATGACCTTAGTGAGGTTTTTAGCCTCAGATTCTTCATCTAGAACTTTCTTTCAATTTCTTTCTGTCATCATTTTGAGTATTATAAAGATAATGCCTATAAAAAGTTTTTTTTATATATCATCATTTTGAGTATTATGAAGATAATGCCTATAAAAAGTTTTTAAACAAAAGAGGTCTGGGCCAGGCGCAGTGGCTCAGGCCTATAATCCTAACACTCTGAGAGAATGAGGCAGGTGGATTACCTGAGCTCAGGAGTTCGAGACCAGCCTGAGAAAAAAAAGCAAGACCCTGTCTCTACTAAAAATAGAAAAATTAGCTGGGCGTAATAGTGGTGGGCACCTGCAGTCCCAGCCACTTGGGAGGCTGAGGCAAGAGGATCACCTGGGCCCAGGAGTTTGAGGTTGCTGTGAGCTATGACACCCCAGCACTCAACCTAGGGCACAGAGTGAGACTCTGTCTAAAAAATGAGGGCTGACATATTTTAAATATGAACTGTTAAACTGTTATCATATATCTAAGTCAGAGATAATGTAATCTCACAGAATGATTTTCCACACTATATCTCTATCCATCTATCCCTCTATTAGTAAATATTTGGCTTTTTCCAGTTAGCTGCTCAGACTTGGGAAGAGAAATATAAATGAGTCACTAACTAGAGATGTAAAAAGGTAAATTTAAAATCTCAGGCCCTCCCCCCTGGCTAGTGCCTGTAATACCAGTGCTTTAAGAGGCCAAGGCAAGAGGATCACTTGATCCTGGGAATTCAAGGCCAGACTAGGGAACATAGCAAGACATCATCTCTACAAAAAACTTTTTAAAAGATTAGCAGGCATGGTGGCTACTCAGGAGGCTGACGCAGGGGGATGAGGATGGCTCCAGCCCGGGGGTTCTAGGTTACAGTGAGCTATGATTGTACCATTGTACTCCAGTCTGGTTAAGACAGTGAGACCTTGTCTCTAAAATATAAATACATAAAATAAAAAATAAAATAAAGTTTCAGTATACAGTGATAGAGATGATGAATGCTGTAAGTGTAGGGAAGAACAGCAAACTCTATCCGAAAGAACTGAGGAAGTCATCCTAGAGAAGGTGATAATATTTGACTTGGGAAGGAAATGCTGAGTAGGAGCTTATTCATATGAAAAACCAGAGGGGCAGAGGGTGTGCCAGGGTGAGGGAATGTGGAATAATATGTGCATGGTCCAACCAGGCAGAAGAAAAAATAGCCAACAGGGTTTTGTTTATTTTAGCTATTTAATAAATATTTGTTAAAGAAAACTAACAATAAATAGAGCTTGCCAACAAATTATGGTTAAAAAAAAATTAGAGATAAGTTGCTCTACCAGTATCAATGAAGACAGCTGACTTTTGAAATAGTAAGAAACAAAGCACAGGTGTATCCATTCAGGATGATGGTAATAGTTCAGAAGTTCATATATAAGTTTGATCATATTTTTTTCTTTGGTGTATAGTAGAATTCCTAAGGAGTTACACTCAATAACAATAATAATAATAATTAATAAATAAATAAAAAGAAGAAGAAAAAAGAAAGTAGCTTTTACCAGGTAACTATGACTACATAGTAAAGCACTATGGCACAGTTTAAATGATGGAATATTAATCAGGAGACCTCAATTCTAGTCTGGTTCTTGTCCTTAGTCTCCTCATCCATGGGCTGCTTTCTATAGTGGATGTTATTGGGGCCTTACCATGGCAGACTCCAAAAAATGCCACCTATTTTTTAGTTCCTTTAGAAGTGGGGTCTGTGTCTCCTTGCCTTGAATCTGAGTCATCCTTGTAACTTCTTTGACCAACAGAATATGGCAGAAAGGACCTTCTGCGTGTCCCTCATCTAGCCTCCAACAGACCTTGCAGCTTCTACTTTTACACTGAAAACTCTTCCACCATGCAAGCAAGCCTGAGCCATCTTTGTAGATCAGGGGTCAGGTCAGCAAACTTTTTCTGTAACAAGTCAGATGATAAATATTTTAGGCTTTAGGAGCTATATAGTCCGTCAGAACTACTCACCTCTACCATTGCAGGGATAAAGCAGATTATAGATGATATACATATATATCATATATATACGAATGTACTTCAAAAAACCTTTATTTACAAAAACAAGCAGCAAATTAGATTTGTCCCATGGGCTATGGTGCAGATGCCTTGACTAGGGGAAAGGAAATTATGTGAAGAAAGGCCATAGCCATCCAGACTGTCACAGGAGAGACCACAAGCATGGAGCAAGCCCAGCTTAGAACAACAGAAACCTCCTGAGCCCTACAGGAAATAGCTGAGTACCCCCAGAGGACCAACCTGAAGAAACATGAAATGACATAAATCACTGTAGTTAGAAGCCTCTACATGGTTTGTTACAGCACAAAAGCTAAACCGCACACACATCCCACAGTCTTCTTCAAGAGTCCAAAGTACCCATTCTCCAGCAACTGTGAGCTTGTTGAGAGGCCACAGCTGCCCCCACCTGGAAAACCTGCCTTCCCTACGAGGTTGCAGTCTACCCCAGGAGGTTGCACTCCCTCCTATAAATGACTGACAGGGAGACACAACCGCTCACACCCCTCCTCACAGCGGGATCAATTGTGTGGTGCTAGTTTCCATCTGAAATCTTGCTCAACTTTCTTCCCTGCCACCTTGCTCTTCTCCTGTCCCTCACCCTGCACATATTCTTGCAACAAATGATTCACACAAAAATCACCGTCAAGTTCATTTAGGAAGAACTTTCAGGAAACGCGACTAAGAGAGCTTCCCAGGTTTCTTTGGTTTTCCTCACGATCAGAACACAACTTGGGCTAAAAGACTGAGATGCAAATGTGGAGGATCACAGAATAAGCCAAAAAGACTGAACTGAACCCACCTTAAGAACAGCAAGAGGAAGATTGTCATCTAGCCCCCACACGTCTCACCTGAATCTATAATGGAAATACTGCTAAGGAAAGGGGACTTGAAAGTAGAATTTCTCCGTATAAAATGGAAGTCCTGTGAATTTTTCTTCACTTGACATCATTTTCTTAAAACTAGTAAAATCAACTAAATTTCTGATGTATATTTATTATCTTGTTCCAAAGAACCAATTGCATTAGCTGTTGCCCCAGCACCACCATGTGATTACACAGCAGTGGTCCTTCCTGCCATCTTCCTTATATCCATCCTTTGGGTTCTTTATTCACTGAGAGAAATCACAAATTGATCAACCACACCATGCAAAAATTGAGACTACTAATGAATTCATGCACATAAATTGCATCAAAATCACCAGATGGACAGCAATTTATAAACAGAACATACCCATCATCATTTTTATTCAAACAACGTTCTGAGTATTTTGAATCCAAAAGAAAAAAGGGAGGAAGAAAAATAATATTGCCATCAGCAGATTCCCTACAAACTGGGAATTGGGTAGCTAGCAAAAGGAAAGATCCGAAAAAAATCAAAAGAAAAGGTAATGACAATAGCAGGGTTTCCCTTTCTAGGAAAGAAGAATACAGAATTGTCAGAGAGGAAATGTTAATAACTAGTAGAGTGAAGGATGTGGAGAGAATCTCTAAGAGATGTGAGAGAGAATCAGAAAGGCATAAAGCATAAATCTAGAGGTTAGATAGGGAAACTATGAGAAAAAGAAAACACATTTATAAGAACACATAAAGATGTCTTCTAGAGATTGAAACACTCAGAAAAAAAAGAGTAGGGTCAAAAATAAAATCAGGGCAACCCTTATAAACATACATGAGAATTTATACGTTCTTAAACATTTCTTAGGAAAAATCAATACTTAGACTACTATTTTCATTTTCAATTTCCATCACTTCAATCACTTGCTTTTTTCTCAATGATAATTACTCTCCATATTAAAATGGGTCTCTCATACTTACTTCCTTAGTAGAACAAAGAAAGAAAAGAGGAACAGTGCAGCTCAAAATACAGACTTCTTTCGAAACTCTGAGCACTTCATCCAAATGTTCTCTTAGTTTCTTCCTCTGTAAATGAGAAGATCAGACTACATTTTAAAATTCAATAATTCTTAGGGGAAAAAAATTGAGATTTTATTGCATGAATACTAACTGGGGGAAACATTCTAAATGGCATTTTAAAGTCAAATTGCTGTTTGTAACCTTAGAATACAACTTAGAAAAGCAATACTTTCTGCATTGCCGCAAATCATAAACTAAAAACGCTCCAAAAAGCTAATTTGGTACAGCTGGGAAGCGTACTAAGGCTGTATGTTAATGTAATGACTGTTTGGTATAGGAAATTATAACTTAAATAATTTATAGGAATTTGGATATTCATTAAGGTTTCACAGCATTTCAGAATGAGTTATTTTAAGATCAGGAACTAAAAATAGCAGCATTAGCCATCACAGAAACCATCAGTAAATGGCAAAGCATAATTAATGTACACATTACTTCATTTCAGGGTTTAGGAAAAACAAGTATTACAGAGACTCTGAGACATATTGAGTTCAATGTATACAGAGAACAGCAGGGAATAAAAAGAATTTACAAGACTGAACAAGAGAATCAACCAGACACCTTTAACAATTAGCAGCGGGGTTTAGGGAAAATACCTTTAAAAAACCTTTTAGACTTGACTTAGAGAAAAACCAAGAGAAGGAGTCAAAAGGCAAAGTAAGCAGAAAGACGGTGACAGACAGTGAGAAAGCTGTGTCCCAGAGGAGGGAGAAGCCACGTGAATCCCTTGAAAACGGAGAACAATCCTTCCTCAGAGACAGGAGAGAAAGAAGAGGAAGCTAGTGTAATTCGCTACTGGTTGCCAAGACGGTCTCTTTTTCATGGGCTCCCATTCTGATCTGCTTGTCTGCTTCTAAGCTACTCCTGCTTGGCCACCAGTATGTGGCGAAGTGTCCTGAACCCATGGGTTGCTCAGCTCTCTCTCCCTCTGCCTCAAGCCCTATTTCCATTTTGTTCACAGCTCTCTGTCACCCCATGGATCTGATTGGGTTCCAGGTTTGACTTCTGACTTAAATTCCCCAAATGACAGTGGATTTTTCTGTCTGACATGTCCCCTATTTTTCACTCTCTTGAGAGTACCCACCCCGCTTCTACTGCTACAACTATTTAACTATTACAAAATGTTCCAATTGGCTCATCTGGATATTTGATCTATGGTGCAGTCCGGATTATTGTTATATAAAATGCACGTATTATAGTCTTCAGTGTGAAGTATTTACACTTAAATTGCTTATTACTCCAGAACCAATACCGTATGTGATATGTAATTTTAAAAATTATGTGTATTCTATAGTATGTGAATGTAGACAATTATATGTGCATAATTATATTAATATGTCACAGACTTGAATAAATCAGCATGTTAATAACAAAACTATGTTTTTTTAAATAACTGAAAAATGAAAAAGTATATGTAAAAGTTACTATTTTAACCATCTGAAAGTCTACGGTATTGTGACATGATGTGTGGTCACAGTGTTCTCATCACCACCACTCATCTCAGAACTTTGTCATCTTCTCCAACTGAAACTCTGAAGCCATTAAATAACAATTCCTATTCTCCTTCCTCTCAACCCCTGGCAACTACCTTTCTGTTCCTATCAATTTGACTACTCTAGATATCTCATATAAGTTGGTCCTACAACTTTTGTCCTTTTGTTACTATCTTATGACACTTCGCGTAAAGTCTTCAAGGTTCACCTGTCTGTCAGAATTTCCTGCCTTTTAAAGGCTGAATACTATTTCATTGTGTGTGTGTGAGTATGTTTGTGTGCAAACCATATGTACACACACATCACACTTTGTTTATCCGTCCATCTGTTCAGGGACACTTGGATTGCTTCTTGGCTCTTGTGAATGATGCTGCTAGGAATGTGGGTACATAAATATCTCTTTGAGTTCCTGCTTTTATTTCTGTAAGGTTATTTTCATTCATTTTTTAAGTTTACTGTTATTACGGATCTTTAAGGGTATGGGATACATATCATACCGATACTGAAACATTGCTACAGTGAAATAAATTAAGGTACTATCATCTCACATAGTTACTTAGTTTTTATTTTTATAACAGCTAAAATCTAGTCTTCACGTTATACATTAGACAACACACAACTCAATAGTGGAAAAACAAATAACTTGATTACAGCATAGGGAAAAGACTTGAATATAATATAACATATATTATGTGCTTATGTGTATATTTCTCCAAAAAAACATAAAATGGTAAACAGGGATAGTACATGGTGCTCAACACCATTAATTATCAGGAAATTGCAAATCACCTATGAGGTATCGCCACACCCATTAGGATGGCTGTTAATCAAAAAGTCAAAAGACAACTAATGTTAGCAAGAGTGTGAAAATGGAACTCTTGTACACAGTTGGTGGTAAAGTAGATTGGTACAGACATTATGGAAAACAGTAGAAAAGTTTCTAAAGAAATAAAAATAAAACTATTATACAATATGACCCAACAACCAATATTCTGGACATATACCCCAAAGAGGTAACCACTGCATAAAGATGTCTACACTCTTCAGGTCACTGAAGTATTACTCAAAATAACCAAGGTATGTAAACCACTTAGGATTTTGTCAATGGCCAAATGGATAAAGAAACTGGTGTGTGTATACATACACACATGTGCACACACATAGTGGAATAACATTCAGCCCTAAAAAAGAACAAGATCTTGCAATTTGCCACAATGTGGAGGAAATTAGAAGGCATTATATGAAGTAAAATAAGCCAGCCACAGAAAGAAAAATATTGCATGATCTCACTTACATGTAGAACCTAAAAAAATTAAATTCAAATATACTGAGAGAGAACAAAACAGTGGTTACTAGGGATGATGGAGAGGGAAAGGAAACGGGAAGATGTGGAACAGACAAATTACGTTAGTGTCTGATTGGGCATCTTGCTCATAACTATTCAATACATTTCTGCTAAGTGCAAAGTAATATTCCCCACTTGCTGTGATTATTTTGTTGTTAAATATGAACCTTTGTCATTTTAATAAAAAATAGAAACTATTTTTCTATTCAATTATAATAAGCAAATCACTATTTTAACTTGAGAATCTTTCTAAATACACAAAGTATTTGAAAGGAAATGAACAGTAAAAGGTTATTTTGGTTGTATGAAGGGCTGGCTCCTTAATCAACAGTTCTCTGTACCAGTTTAGTAGTAATTGATGTTCTTACGAAACTGAAGCTCTAATAGCTTCTGTATTCTTCCTTAGGGCATCTAGTAACCATTTAATAATGGAATAATATGCAATCAAGTTTAACTAATAAGTAAGGTTGCTTTATTGTCGATAAGTTTGTACTATTAGCAGACATTTTTCAAATAAAATGACCATGGTTTAATAAGATGCTGTTATCTTTCTAATTTTACTGAAAATTTAAAGAAGAAAATGAAACACCTGGCCCACAAAAACAAAGGTCATTTAATTTCCTTTAATGTTGTTTAGTAACTTCTTAAAATACTTTAATGAGAAATAACATTTATGCCTAAATTGATACAAATTTTCCTGATTTAATCTCTGCATCTTATTGAATACACTGTCATTATTCATGTTAAATTTAAAATAAACCACAAGGGTCTTATAAGTCACTTCTTTAAAATATGTCACTGTAACTTCAAATGTTGTAAATACAGAAGAAACACATTAGAATCCCTGATCTGGGGTTTTTTGTTTGTTTGTTGGCAAAGAGTAACATCTCTTGATGGCGCCTGTGGCTCAAGGAGTAGGGCGCCAGCCCTATATACTGGAGGTGGCGGGTACAAACCCAGCCCTGGCCAAAAACTGCAAAAAAAAAAAGTCTCTATGCTATTGCTACAAATTAAGAAATTCTGAAACATATACACATACATCCATAGTTAATGTTTTATATATATAATGTTATATATATATATATATATGGAACACAATAAATGCAATAACATAGACCTATATCATACTATATTTTAGTTTATTCAAACTAAATCATTATTCAAAACAATGACCATTCATTCATCTAATTACCATATAGCGAGTACACATATTAGGCAAGGTGCTGGGGGAAAAGGTTTGACATCTAAAATAACTAAAGATCTGGTATAACATAGTGTGCTTTACACAAATTTCATTGCTTTTCATCTCCTTCTGATGAATAAAAATAAATCTAGCATTCCCTCTATGCAGGGAATGGTACGCCCAGTACAGGGTTGACTCCAGATATGAAATTTATGTAAATTACTTAAAATTTCCAAGCCTCAGTTTTTCTCATCTATGAAATATGAGCAATAGTATAGAATTTTGGTGATTGCATGATGATTACACAAATACACACATACTGCTTAGCATGACACCTAACCCATTATAAATATGCCTCAAAAGGTAGTTCCTAGTGAATTTCATCACTGTGATTCAGGAAGGATTGTGTAAAATGACACTGTATTACTTTTCTACTGCTGCAAAAATGAATCACTACAAACTTAATCACTTAAACAACATAAGTTTATTGTCCTGCAGTTTTATATATTGTTTATACAGCACAGGTTTCATCACGTTAAAATCAAAGGAATTGCATTACTTTCTGTACACTCTACGGGGAAGAATCTGTTTTCTACTTTCTAGAGACCACCTGCATTCCTTGGTTTGTGGCCCCTTTAATCTACCTTCAAAGCCAGCAACAATGGCTAGAGCCCTCTCATCACAGCTCCCAGGCCATGCCCAGGAAGGCTCTTTGCATTTAAGGGCTGATGTGATTTGACTGGATCCACAAAGACAATCCAGGATAAACCCCCCCATCTCATGGAATGAAAACTTAATCACACCAGCAAAGTCCCCCTTTGCCAGGTGAGCTGACATATTCACAGGTCCCGGAGATTAGAGCATGCACATCTTTAGTGAGCTATCTTTCTGCCTACTAAAGGCACCATCGTACCAACTGAAAGTTGCCTGTGCTGTGACACAAGTGGTAGGAACTATGGCTGCTGCTTGCTTTTGACTTCCTTGGAAATAGGTAAATTAATCCTAAAGAAACTTTGAATTCTTCCTCTACTTACAAGGAATCATGATTAGAGTAAATTATATTTAGTAAGAATTAATCATTACACTCTAGGACTACCCTAAAACCCCAGTGTGCCAGTGAAGTCAGAACTAAAAATTGGGTCACTTATCCTGGAACCTTTCGGCCCTCTGAAACTACCTTCCTATCACTAATCACTGTTTCCCATGGCTACAACTACTTGGGGATTCACTGTTTAATCATTTTATGCTAACTGATGTTCTTCTGAATAGTCTCAGCAAGACAACATGACTGGTTTGGGCAGCTTTATCTGGATTAAGCGAATGGATGTTTCTAAGTGGATGTAAGTTCGGTCCTGCCACTCTTTCACATTTTCTGTCTCATGAACAGAGATGCAATAAACAATTCCAGTAAATTATTGGGCTGTTCTATTTAATTACCTTCATCTTATAAAGGAAATAATATATTCATCATTTTAATGAGCAATGAAATGGAGTGGAAATTTTATTTTAACTAGCCTTAACATTAAAGAATTTAATGCAACTTTAGGAAACTTTACAAATACCCCAGTATATCTTCAAAGTTCCAAGCTCTAAGTTAAGATCAGAGCCTCAGTAGATGAAATACCTATACTCACTGCATTCACAGATGCTAACCCCTCATTGAAGCAATAAGGAACCAAATTCCAAAAGATTTAAATGCAACTGCTTCCACCTTTGATGCATAATCCACCTTCACATGTCCTGAAGTAGAATTCATTAGTAAGATTGGACTTTTGAGAATAGACAGGTCAGGGCATTCGGCAGAATACTGACTCCAATTATCATGGTAATCCAAGAGAGAGAGGTAGTGGGAAACATACCAAGCACATTAGTATTATTAGAGAAGCAATAATAGAAGTATCTGAAGCTCCCTTGTCAAACACCCTGCATTTTCTTTCCATCCAGCATGTTAGCTGGTGATTTCTAGACAATTGTTTGACCTTTCCAAACCTACTATACCTCATTTGCAGAGCACAGAGACCACGTAACAGAGTGCAAGAACCCAGGCTTCAGGATTCAGAATCACATGGGTTCGAATCCTGGTTCTGCCATCTTTGAGCTGGGTGATCTTGAGCTCATCAGGTTCTCTAATATTAATCTCACGAATGTGGATATAACAATACCTGCTTCAAAGGCCTGTTACAAGGAGTAAATGGGATGTACAGAGCATGTAAGACAGTGTTCGACATTCTTCTTAGTAAAGTATCACAAGAATGGGGGGAAAGGATCCAATGTACTCAATACTAGTATGAAACCAACATATACACAACTACGTGCTCACTTGAAAGAAAAACACAAGTATTGTCTAGCCAGGGGGCGGGAAGAGAGGGGAAAGGGGAAGGGAGAGAAGGGAAGGTGATTGGCAGGATCTCACCTAATGTGCACAGCTCCCTGGGTAAAGGGCTCAACTGCAACTTGAATTTTACTTTCGAAATGAAAACAATGTAACCTAAACATTTATACCCTCATATCAATCTGAAATTTTAAAAAAAGTAGGAAAAAAAGGACAGTGTTTGATTAAGAGCAGTCAATAAATAGCAACTAATATTATTGCAAATTAACTTATAATATTTTATGAAAATTGACAATAAATGCAAACAAATTTCCCCATAAATGGAGACTGCTATGGTCTGTTGCAATGTCTCCTCAAAATTCACGAGTGGGAAACGTGTCCTTGGTTTCCCAGCGTCCAGAAAATGAAAAATAAAGATCTGCCGTTTGTAAATTTCCCACTTTGTAATATTTTCTTATAGCAGGAAGAATGAACTAAAGACAGGAATGTTATAAATCCCTACAATTTAATAATAAGTCTACATTTTCAAAGCCTTTATATCCATGCAGTCTGTCCTCATGCCCCAACAACTGCATAGTTAATTTTTCCCCATCTCACAAACTGGAAATTTGATTTTGGAAAGGTCTAAATGGTTCAGGATCATGTATTAAAGTGCGAATGAAGAAAGAATTCTAACCAAGTGACCCCTGGCTCTCTCTTCACTGCCTTACCTGTTAAATTATATCACCTTGGCAGTTTAACAGTACACTGGAAACATTTTCAAGAAAGAGTACTTATATACACAACTCTTGGCACCATAAATACTTGTCTGAATTTATCCTGCTCCAGGCCAATCAACATTTTATGAAACTTGTGATTTAAAAGGCTTGGATTTTTATTCATGCAATGTTAATATAATGGAAAGCAATTCAGTATCTCCAGCAGGAAGGATTTTACAGGAATTAAGCGGGTGGCAGTCTACATAAACTTTACCTTTCTTGACATTTTTAAACATCTGATACAGTTTTAAGCATGTATATTTTTGTATTATTTTAATAGTGAAACTATTAATGATAAACAAAGTTTATATGAAATGTGAATTTGAAGCATTTTGTTTACATTGAGTTAAGGATGTGTAAACTTTGATAAATGGTAATGGAGGTTAGGAATGCACACATTCCTTTCATAGCAAGGAAAGACCATTCTGTAGAATTCCAAATAACCCTTTCAACCTTGTGAAAAATGAGTAAAGAATGGAGTGTGTAGATCACTAAAGTATAATAAGAGCAGAAATAAGTGAGCTGACTCCAGTTCCTGGCTGAGCTAAATAGTAAGAAATAATTCTATGAAAGCACATTTCTTGAGACTTACACTTTCTTGGCACTTTTATTGCAGTCTAGTCAAAAGAAAATGTCCTTATTTATTAATACTCATCCCCTGCCTTAACAATTGTCTAACTTCCTTCCTTATCTGCTGTGCTTTTGTAATGCTATTGACCTAAAGTATAATTAGCAAAACCTACTAATTTATTCCACTAGTATATAATTAGGTGTATGTAGGTATTATAATAAACAAGACAGTGATTACTGCTCTACAAAAGCTCTTTGGGGAGAACAGAATTTAAGCAGAAGATTTCAAAGCAGTGTGACAATAGCTAAGGCACGCAATGTGAAAGGGCTAGGGCTTAGGTACGTAGGATGCTCTGAAAATACATAGAAATAAATTGCAACTAAATAACTTAATGATTCAAATGCGAGGCAGAGATCCCCCATTGAGTAAGGCACTGTATTAGGACATTATAAAATATAAATTGAGTCCTTGTTGCTCAGGAAATCTACTGCAATTGGGAAGATAGTACCCAAAGTTCTCTTCCCCTTTCTCCGGAACCAAGTTGCCTTCTAGACAACTCCACTTGGATGGATTAGCTACAAGGCTTATTTGATTTTTCTTCCTGTCCCCAAGCCAGATCCTCACCTCTTACGGTCTCTTTCTTCACAACTGGCCCCACTCCATCCAGTTACTAAATTAGAATTAGAAAAGTTGTGCTTTCTAGCACTTGCTGCCACCATGACGGCGTGGGGTGATGTTTGAGAGAGTGAGCAGTGAAGGGAAGGGATTAGTTCCCAAGGTTTTGTGTAACCAGCTGAGCACCATAGGCATTGACTTACAGACAGTTCTGCCACTAAATCTCTGACAGCACTGCCTCGTCATGTGGGTAAATGAAAGAATTTATTTATAAAGTACTCAGTGAATCATCATTACCGATAATTATGCATTGATTAATTTTAATGTCTGGCTATGAAACACTCTTAGGAAGAAACAGTGTTAAATCATAAAGCACATTCTAAAGCCATACATTAATTGGAGGAGATAATCATATATACACATTATATCACATACTCTAAAGCCAAATACTATGGACTGTAAACTTTTAAAAGTATACATATCAGATAATACACATCAAATAGTATCTCTTAAAAAGTAATTGTCTCAGTGGACCATATAGACAGAGGTTAAGCATCTCTAAACCAAAAACCTGAAATCCAAAATCTAAAACTTTTTGAGTACTGACATGATGCTAGAAGTAGAAAATTCCAGATCTGACCTGTGTGATGAATCCTGGTCAAACATAGTCAAAATTTTGTTTCACACACAAAATTAGTTTAAATATTATATAGCAGGCTGTGGTATAAGGTATGAAGCATAAGTGAATTTCATGTTTAGACTTGGGCTCCATTCCCAAGATATCATTCTGTATATTCAAATACTCCAAAAAAAAAAAATTCTGTAACACTTCTGGTTCTAAACATTTAGAATAAGGTATACTTAATGCTTAAAAGCAAGGGCTCTTTTCATTAAAAACAAGAGCTCTATTCTTTTTTTTTCTTTTTATTTTTACATATACATGTGTTTATTAGGGTTCTACCTTTTGCCTTCATAGAATTAAAAAGGCTTAAAATTTAATAACAATAACAATGTTTAAGATAAGGACTAGAAACAAAAACCTCAAAAAAAATGAATGAAGATAAATACATTCAGAAAAGAAATCAGACAATTACTGCACTGAAATATTAAGCAATATTAATAACAATAATGCAAAGAAAGTAACATTCACATTGTCAAATAAGAGTATGTCCATTATAGAATGCTTTGACTCTGAGGCTCAGTATGGAATCATCAGTTAACTTCTTTTTTTTCCCAAAGTCTTAAAAAATAGACAACTAATATTTATAAATAAAAGATAATTTTAAAAAAAAGATCATGCCAAATCTTATACACAATAGAAAAAGAAGAAATATTTCAAAATCATTCTACTTAATCTGGATACACCTCATATTAAAATTGGAGAAAATATATTGTTATAAAGGGAAATTACAAACAAATTTCACTTATAAATGGTGATGCAATATCCTTAACAACATATTAACAACTTGAATTAAAAATTAATGTTTAAGTATGTACTTTGGGCAAAATTTAATCCATTTCATGTGAGAATTAGTCACTATTTTCTTTCGTTTTTTTGTTTTCTTTCCCTCACCCCCTCCCTCCTTCTCTCTCTGTCTGCTCTCTCCTTCCCCCATGCCCCACTGTGTCATTAATTGTCATTAATTTTCCTCACATCAAAGTTGAATACATAGGATTCATGCTTCTCCATTCCTGTGATGTTTCACTAAGATTAATGTGTTCTACCTCCATCCAAGTTAGTACAAACGCTGCAAAATCTCCATTGTTTTGATGGCTGAGTAATATTATATGGTGTACCAATCCATTCCTGGGTTGAAGGACATTTAGGCTGTTTCCACAATTTAGCAATTGTAAATTGGGCTGTGATAAACAGCCTAGTACAAGTGTCTTCATAATAAAAGTTTTTCTTTCTTCTGGATAGATGCCCAGTAACGGGATTGCAGGATCAAACAGGAGATCTAGGTTGAGTTCTTTGAGGTTTCTCCATACTTCCTTCCAAAAAGGTAGTATTAGTTTGCAGTCCCACCAGCAGTGTAAAAGTGTTCTTTTCTCTCCACATCCACGCCAGCATCTGCAATTTGGAGATTTTGTGCTATAGGCCATTCTCGCTGGAGTTTGATGATATCTCAGGGTGGTTTTAATTTTCATTTCTCTAATAATTAGGGATGATGAGCATTTTTTCATGTGTTTACTGGCCATTCATCTGTCTTAAGATTCTATTCATCTCTCTTCCCCATTAATGTATGGGATTGTTGGTTTTTCTCTTGTAGGTTAATTGAAGTTCTGTATAGATCCTGGCTATTAAACTTTTGTCTGATTCAAAATATGCAAATATCCTTTCCCATTGGGTAGGTTGTCTATTTGCTTTGGTTGTTGTCTCCTTGGCTGTACAAAAGCTTTTCAGTTTAATTAAGTCCCATTTGTTTATTATTGCAGCTGTTGCTATTGCTGTGTCAATCTTCCTCATAAAGTCTTTCCCCAGGCCAATATCTTCCAGTGTTTTTCCAATTCTTTCTTTGAGAATTTTTTATCATTTCATACCTTAAATTTAAGTCCTTTATCCTTCTTGAATCAATTTTTGTTAGTGGAGAAAGGGGCAGATCCAGTTTCAATCTTGTACATATGGATATCCAATTTTCTCAGCACCATTTATTGAATAGGGAGTCTTTCCCCCAGTCAATACTCTTGTTTGATTTATTGAAGATTAGATAGCTGTAGGTTGTTGATTTCATTTCCAGGTTTTCTATACGATTCCAGGTATCTATGTCTCTATTTTTGTGCCAAGACTCTTAGAAGTCATCAAAGAATTCAGTAACGGCTCAGGATATAAAATCAATGTCCACAAGTCAGTTGCCTTTGTATACGCCAACAATAGCCAAGATGAGAGGTTAATTAAGGACTCAACTCCCTTCACCATAGCCCCAAAGAAAATGAAATACTTAGGACTATACTTAATAAAAGAGGTGAAAGACCCCTACAAAGAAAATTATGAAACCCTAAGAAAGGAAATAGCAGAGGATTTTAACAAAAGGAAGAACATACCATGCTCATGGCTAGGAAGAATCAGCATTGTTAGAATGCCTGTACTTCCCAGAGCAATTTACCAATTCAATGCCGTCCCTATTAAAGTACCAACATCCTACTTTCAAGACTTGGAAAAAATGATTCTGTGCTTTGTATGGAACCAGGAAAAAACCTGTATAGCTAAGGCAATTCTTGGGGAATAAAAACAAAGACAAGGGTATCACCATACCAGATTTTAGGCTTTATTACAAGGCCATAGTGGTCAAGACAGCATGGTGCTGGCACAAAACAAGAGCTCTTTTCACCGATATAGTGGCTGTGGTATAGTCCTACTGTATAATCGAGGGGAAGTAACTTAACCTCTTTGAGTCTCAATTTCCTCACTAATAAAAATTAAAACTTATAAATATAAATCCAACTTTCCGGGTATTTTGAAAGAGTTAAAAAAATAATTGAAGCCCCGTTTTTTTTTGTTTGTTTGTTTGTTTTTTTGGAGGAAGATGCCACTAATAGCTATATGACATATTCTGACAAGATTGTAGCATATAATAAACTAAAAATATCCAGTTGCAAACTTCTGGAAATTCTGGATAAACTGATTTAAATCTATAGGTGAAAGTCCAAGAACAGGAAGTGTACAGGAGTCAGAAACAAAAAAGAGTTAAAAACCAAAGCAGTAGACTGGCAGCTATCTTGTATCTCCAGTGACAGATACAAACATGTTCCATAAACTTAGGAGTTGGGTTTAAATACCAAGAATGACAAGAAATGAGGTTGATACCAAGAACAACAAGAAACGAGGTCTTGAGCCTAGATGGGAGGAAGTAATAACTAAAACCCCTGCGTAAAAATTGAGCCTCAAAATGTTTCACTATTGGTGAAAGTGGACTAGAACAAAAATGTAGTCCCAAATTAAACAAGATAAGAGGGAAGCTATTTCTTTGCCATGAGCTTGCATGGATAAAAACAGTAAATTTCTCTCAAAAATCCAAATCATGGACCAACACCTGGGATGGGTTTGGGGTTCAAAATTCTCCTACTGGGTTTGTTTAACCAAGAAATGAAAAGCAAACTGTCTTGAGCAATGAGAACTTATTGGGTATCTGTTAGATGCAAAAACAAATCCCTATTAGAGAGCCAAGACCTCAACCCAAGCTCACTACATACCTGCAAGTATGCAAGTATCCTAAAGTTGCAAGGCTTCTGATATGTTTAAAGTTACTTTTAATTATTCAGCCATGAGCAATAATTGGCAGGGACAACCACCAAAACGATTAGAACCCCACAAGCTTAATGTAATAGAATAGTCTGCTAAGCCTTTTAGAAAGGAGAATGTTTAAAATTACTAAAAGACAAATCTACTTTAAAAAAAGAACCACACACAATGGAAAAAAAAAAAAAGACTAGCTAGATTAGAAAAAGGATAATTCAAACTTCTAAAATAGAGAAATATAATCACAGAAATTAAATCTTAATAAGCAGATTGCGCAGCAGATAAGACAAAATAGAAAGCACAATTGATGAACCAAAAGACAAAGCAGCTCTGGGGAAATTACCTAGAATGTAGCACAGAGAGATTAGCAATTAGGAAAAGAAAAGACAATTTAAGCACCAAGGATGACAAAATGTGATGGTCAAGTGTACAACTAATTGGAGTTCTAGGTGGTGATGATAGAAAGTATGCAGAAGAAGTATAAATCAAAAACATGACAGCTGAGAATGTTACTCTCTCAGATCACTTTCTGTCTCTACTGATAAAATAATCAGGTTGTCATTCATGAGACAAAAAAAATCCTTTCAAGATTAATAGATGGGTGGGTAGATAAGAGATGATTATAGGTGATAGGTAGACAGACAGACAGATAGACAATAGTGAAATAATCTCAAATAAGAGATATAAAGCAACCAGGGGAAAAAAAAGATTATTGACAAGCAATCAAAAAATAGCTTGGCAGAAAACTTCTAAACAATGCAAGACTGAAGACATCATCTTCAAAAGGTAGGGAAGGTAAACGTTCACCAAGCTTTCTCAGCTTTCCATAAGGCAAATAACTATGTTTATTTAAAAAAATTAACTCCATATGACATTTATTTCTTTTAGAGAATTTTCGAAGTAGGATATAACCTTATTTGACTACATTATTTTACATAAAATCCTTCTAAAAAGGCAAAATAATAGAATAAAAATACAAAATAAGAGCCCCTACAGCCCTGTGATTCAGCAATTTGGGGATTTAATATTCAGCTCTGTATCTTTTAGGATGCTGATTTCAAAAGTGAGTAGTATTCTTCCAGATTCCACATACCTCAAAACCAACAAACAAAAACTGTACCCATTAATAGGAAATCTCTCCTAGAAATGAATACTAGACTGAATTTTCCTTTAAAATATTACATAAGTAAAACCATAGACGATGTTACTACTATAAATAAATTGTTGTGAAAATCAGAAGCAACTAAATCTTGCTCTGTTGGTAACATTAAAAGGTTAGAAATGAAGCATTTTTTATATTAGCCACAAAAGATCTTCCAGCTCTGAGTTATTAGACTCTACTGCTCTAGTTAAAAAAACAAAAGCTGAAGAGCCAATTAAAAACATATTATTAAAAGTTGTGAGTTTTTTTGATGCTTAAACATCTTTATCTTCCAGCTTAGTGAAATATTCCCAGTAGAATTTGTAAGACATGGATAACCAGCTGAAAGAAACTTGTGAAGCATTTTTGCCTGTGAGATTCCTTCCTGTCCAGGGGCCACCGAGCTCTGATATCTCATGGTTACCTGAAAGTAGTTTTCCCCCTTAGATCGGTTAGATTGCTTTCTGTCTCTACTATAATTTTCACATTATAAATGGGATTACAGACCTTTGCATTTGTTCCCAGACCAAACAATTGGGTACATTTCATTATAAGATATTTCCATTCTACATGTGTATATATATTTTAAACGTTCTACATATTTTTAAAAGATACTTGGACTCCCTGGTAAATAGGGTTAACAATTACAACAACTGGAGTTGAAGATGTTTTTTAAAGAATGAAAATAACATCAATTCTTTCATATCAAATAAATCCTTAGAGATTAAGGAACTGTATTCAAAATATACTATATACCCAATTAAAAAACATTAAGAAACTAAATCAGTTTATATTGTGTCACTTCTTATTATTTTCTTCATAAACTGAAGTGATAGCTTTTATTTCTCTCAATAAGTCAAAACAAACAAACAAGACTTTTTTTAAAAAGTTGTAAAGAGAATGGAAATAAACTGGGCAATTTGAATGGAGAATAAACACATGCCTTTGTTCAGAACTACAAACAAATATATAAAAGAGCCAAAAATCATCCTACCCATAAGTACCTTCAGGCTATTATGAAAATTAAAAGGCCGCCAAAGCTTTCTTTGTTTTTCTGACAATTACTCAAGTACTATAATGCTCACATGAAATGGTATGATGGTGACCCTCCCAGTATGAAGGCCTTCATTTCATAAACCACCTTAAACATCAAATTTTTAAACATTGAAGCTTTATTTTTTAAATTGTTGGTAGTAAATAAAGTCACCGAAACCAAGAAGTAAGTGAATATGTAAAGGAAAAAAATCAAGTTACTTGCTCTCGTCTTTGGACAGAGCAGAGAAAGGCCGGTGGAAATTAAGTTTGAATTGTATAAAAATCATTGAATTTGCAGCCATGATTTCGGGGGAGGAAGCACACAGACTGGCAGTCATTATGTTGTGTTTGAACTGTATGAGTTACATGGACTCCACAGTCCCGGGTTCCCATTCCTACCTCTGGTTAGTGATCTCTGTATAAGAGGAATGAAGAACAATAATAATAGCTAATGCTTACTAAAGGATGAAGCGTTCAGAATGGCCAGGCAGTCATTTCACAGATGTGTATACTAATTCACATGGTCCTCATAAAAACCTTTTGCGGAAGATAATCACATCGCTTCATTCGGCAGATGAATAAATGAGGGCATAGTAACTATACCATTTAATAGGTTCCTGAGGTCACCTTGTTGAGTACGAATGCAGGCAATCCAATCCCCAAATCTGTCACACCTATGTGTGTTTATTAAGACATGATATCCTAAGGACCAGGTTCAGTGGGGCACACATGTAGTCCCAGCTACTCAAGGTAAGAGGATGCTAGAGCCCAGGAGTTCAAAGTTGCAGTAAGATATGATCACACCACTGTACTCCAACCTGAGTGAGAAAGCCAGACCCTGTATCAAAATACATCTATATAAAATAACACCAAACTTACCATTCTAAGTAAGCATAGGTCCATTTTCAAGCATACAATTACAGTGAAATTAAGTGCCTTCACAATGTTGTGCAACTATCGCCACTGTCCATTTCTACAGCTTTTTCATTAACCCCAAACAGAAACTCTATGCTTTTTTTGGTTAACACCTCATTTCTCCCCTTCACCCAGACCCAGGCTTATCTTTTTTTACTACTACTTCCTTCCATTCTGTTGAGTAAAGAAAACCAAATATTTTTAAGAAAAAACTGAGAAAGAAACAAACTAGAAAACAGAGGTCATCAGCAAAGATGCATATTAATGGAAAGTCTAAAGGTTGTATTTTAGGCAGAATAAATGGATCTTAACAAAAATATTGTTTTATTCTTGATTATCGCTAAACAAGGCCGATTGTATAAAATAATATTTCATTTCTATCTTTAAAACGTAACAAAACTAAAATATGAGATATCAGTAGTATGTAAATCAAAGTGGAAGTACCAGTGGAGTTGAAGTATTCCAAGACTCTTGTAATTTTCAGAGGGAAAGCAAATATTTTGTTAATTCTAAACCTGTTAAAATAAATAGGACAACTTATAGAAGAAGAGACCTAGAAAATACAACTGCGAATGAAATTGAAGAGAAAAAAAGTAAAAGGATAATAAAGGAGGAATAAATTCAGTCTTAAAAAGACAAGAAAAATGAAAGAAGGCACACATATAACAAAATGAAACAAAACAATGTGGTTGATACAGCCATTGTGGTAGTTATGATGTACTATTCACAAAGAAATATCTATGTTGGAAAAGTAGAAACACTAAATATTAGTAAGTTTAGTGCATGACCCAAAAGTTCAGAAAAAGAACAGAAAATCAAACACAAAGGACATTAAGGAAAGGAATATTAAGGATAGAATTATAAAATAATGATAAGTAAAAACATACAACAGAAAGAGTGAACAAAGCCAAAAGTTGACTCCTTGAACAGATTAATAATACAAAAACAAAAGCAAAACAAACAAAGAAACCCTCCTGGCTGGATCAATCAAGAGACAAATAGAAAACATAAAAAATATCGTAATTAAAAGAGGACATAAATAAATGCTATTGAGATTAAAAAGACAAGTTATCTTTTCTATCCTTATATCATCTGAAATAAAATAAAATAAAAAAGTAAGTTACCAAGGCAATTAATGTCAAATGCTTTTAAAATATAGACAAAAATAGATAAATCCTTTAAAACACAAATTCCAAAAACATTCGATAAGCAAGTAAAAGAGTAGTAGTCCTATAACTGTTAAATGAATTAAAAATTTTCCCCAAAGGAGAATACCAGGTCCAAATGGCTTTATAGAAGGTTGACTCCAAACCTACATATGCTTTGAGAGAATAGAAAAAGAAATAGCTTCCTCCATCCATTTTACAAGGCTTAAAGCAAAGGTTCTCAACCCCTTTAGAGATTAAACAATCCTTTCACAGGGTTTGCCTAAGACCATTACAATTCATAACAGTAGCAAAATTTCAATTATGAAGTAGCAATGAAAATAATTTTATGAGTGGGGGTCACCACAACATGAGGAACTGTACTAAAGGGTCATGGCATTACGAAGGTTGAGAACCACTGGCTTAGAGCTCTCAAGTTGACATCCCAAGGAAAACATTACTCACCAATCTCACTTAATAGTGTAAGTTCAGCAAACTGGGAACAACATTGCTTAAAGATATAATATATAATGACAGCAGAATTATTTCAGAAACACAGAATTGAATTAATAATAGGTAAATAACTAACATTACTCACTACTCTGATAGAATAAAAAAGGAAAATTATCACCTCAATGGATATAAAAAAAAGCAGGTTGATAAAATTCAATATCATTGTTAAGTAATATAAATGAGAAAATAAAAAAGAATTTCCTTAATTTGAAATAAGACATACAAAATAAGAAAATAAAAACAAATGTCACCCTTCATGGTGAAATGCCAAAGAAGATATCCATTACCGTCACTTCCATTGCAAAAAAAGTAAATCAAAATAAAATTGCATCCGTGCTTTACATCATATACAGAAATCAAATTTAGATGGAGTAAAGACTAAATTTGTTTTTCAAGACATTTTGTCTTTATGACTTCAGAGTCGGGAAGGACTTCTTAAAACATAAAAAGCCCTAACTGTAAAGAAAAACATTAGAAAACTCAACTTCATTAAAATTTCAAACTTCTGCTCATCAAAAGATACTATGAAAGTGATAAAGTCAGAACCAAATAGTAGTAAAACACTTTCTACATGTATAACTAGCCAAGCATCAGTATTAACATACATGAAGAACTTCTATGTATTAACGTAGAAGAGAATCCAATCAAAATACACACAAAGAGACCGTTTCCGAACTTTAACCCTTGATCATGGAAGAAATCACACTTTTTGTGTGTGTAACTCTGATGTCACCAGGTCTTATAACCCTTTAAATATGAATCAGATTGATTCAAACATCCATTCTATAGATTTTGGAAATTCAAAACCTTCCCTAACTATATCCAAACTCCTAGGATTGGAGAATATAGACATGTCCCCAAAATTCTCATCTCTTTTAACTCCTTTTTTCAAAAGTCACAACAAAGTACTAACCTTTTAATTATAGCAAAATTTTAATTGGACATTTGCGGGAAGAAGGGGTCCCATGGAGGCGGTTTTCATCCAATTACCCCAATAAGTTCTCAGTGACAGATTTATGCCATGTGGTACTCCACTCTGTACACTTGGCTTCTGTGGCTCTACCTCACTTCTACCACCACCATCCTCTCTGCTCTTGCCCTTTCTTCTTCTCCTGGCTTACAGCAGCCCAACAATTCCTGTTTACTTTTCACTCCTGCCAGTACCTATTCCCTGGGTGTTCCACTTGCCCCTGGAAGTTGCATAACCAAAAACAGCACTGCCCCCAAAGGAATTCTGGAGCCAGCTGTTAAGGTAACATATTTTCACCTTGCTGTATTTAAAAGAAACAGAACCTCTGCCAGGATTCATAGTAACTGATGTTCCTTGTAAAGATATTGCATACTCTGAGATTTTTGAAAATACCTAAACTCTGTTAGAAATGGATTTGAAATGTAAGTTTTATTAGACAGCACCTCTATACAGCTAAAATTTTGCCTACATTCTGGCAAATCATTATTCATTCAGACTTTCTTTGCATGTACAATGTCCTGTTCTTGCTATAATTTTCAATCACTCTACCAATCTAGCTATTGTGTAACTAAGGTGGTCTATTTTGGATCTGTTTTCCTTTTCAACATAGATTAACATTATTTTTATGTGAACTTTATAAAGAATATTTTTCCATTGAAGAACATCTGTTTTCTATGATACTCTACAAGTGAGTTTTAAAGTAAATTTAAAAAAATAAATAAACACACTATATGGATACATATTTTATGTGTCGGTCTCTTAACCCCACTCCTAAGGAGTTTTCAGGAGTGTGATAACTAGTTTAGCCTTCATCTAGCCTTCTCCAGATATCAGCCAGTAAGGGCCGGAAGTGGTAAGCGAAGTGGTTCACTGGTCATGGCTGTGATTGACAAGTTTGCTAAACCACTTCCTCCTCAAATAATAATGTCCCTTGGTCTGCGACTTCCTCATCTCACACAGCCTGAAAATCATTCTCAAAATCAAATGACATTTCATTGATAAAAAGAACAAACTATCAAATTTTTAATAAAAAATTAAAAAGCATTAGCATTATAATTACTTGGGGCAAAGTTTAAGGCATTTTATTAAAACAATGGAAGTGGATTTAACTCTAAGCCATGATATTAAAATTAATAGTCTTCCTCCTTCAGCACCCCTCCTCTCTTTAAATGTTTTCAGGGTCTTGCCTTAGGCTTCCCTACTTAAGACTTGACAGCTCGTAAAACCCACACAATAACTGTTTCTTTCTACCTTTCCCTTGGACTTCTCCAGCGGTTTCACTACAGTGATGTTTACATAATGGGACGTGGAAATTTGGTTGGCAGCTCAAAGGAAAACGAATTTCTTACTGTGAGATTTCAAAACTTCACTTTATGAAATTTTTAACACCATCCACGTAGCAGGGCAGAAGTCGCCACCACCTAGCAAAGCACGCAGTCGTCACTTTGGAGGAAACAAAACAAGTTCTCCTTGTCACTTTATTTCATAGGTTTAGTGTGAAAGAACAGGAAGGCTTACTCAAATAGGTAATTAAAAATTCAGCCTGAGGCAATCCAGTTTGAAAATTTCTAGTCTTCTAAATTCCAGGCAGGCAGGAAATGTGGTAAGAAGCTCTGACCCGGGTAGAAATCAGGATTTCCTTTCTTGACAGAACAGTAGATGAGAACAGAAAAACTGAATTGTAAAGTAAAAAGAGTAAATGTTACTTTTTCAAGGATTTTATTTTACTCGCCTCTTTTCTCAGCCAGTATTTTATCCAATAATACAGAAACAGGGAAAAGAGAAACTACATATGAGTAGATCTGAAAACGACCCCTGAAACTGGAGGCAGCCACCACACAAAGAATGCATTTGTATTTTCTTTTTATATTAAACACATATACATAGCATATTTATATGTATATAAAAATAACTAGGTTTTTAAAAATTGTTATTAATTCTTTACCTTAAAAATGGGCCGGGTACGGTGGCTCATGCTGGCAATCCCTGCACTATGGGAGGCCAAGGCAGGAGAATCATTTGAGGCCAGGAACTCCAACCAGCCTGGGCAACATGGTGAGATCCCATCCCTACAAAATATTAAAGTTAGCCAGGCTTGGTGGTGCACACCTTTTGGGTCAGTATGGAGTGGAAATAAACTTAGAGGGCCTACTTATAAAGAGATAACTATGAGAGAGACTGTCATGAGCATCTCCTAGTCTTCTCTTAGATTCAGAGACAGTTGGCACATACTTATGAATATTTTAGGAGATGTTTAATTGGACTCGAGTTCTAGAAAATTTGGATATCTCAGATGTCAAGATCGGGAAAATGGGATAAAGCGAAGGACAAATGTGACTGAATATAAAAAGAAATTGTATACCACGTGAAGGTAAATCTAAAAACTATTTATACATGAGAAATGGAAAACAATGGCATGTTCAAGTTCAACTGAAATTCCTGTCAAGATTTGTAGCTATTACACACGTAGGCAGAAGAATGGTGTCTACAGAAAATTGCTCAATGAAAATACATATGTATTCTTAATAGAAAGAACACTTTGAAATTGCGTAATTTTCACAAGAGCTTCTTAATTATCTCACCCTGTGATTTACAAAAATACAAAGGATCTTGTATCCTCTAGTTCAGTGGAAAGTAAGCAGGATATCACATAATATAAAATATATATAACTTATTTCATCCACCTTTGATTGTCCAATCTTTAAACTTAAAAACAAACTCCAAAGCCACCCAATTCTGTAATAGACTGTGTCTAAAATAAAAGTTCCTATCTCTCGATTTATTTATTCAAATCTTTTCAGGAAAATAGAAAACAGAAACAGATTATGTTTATGTGAGGGCACAAGCTGGCAAGTGCAGGAGGGTGGGGGACTGATGATCAACAGTCTCCTCCTATCTCCTAACCCCATGAAGGATGCTGGCACTGAGCCACAGATCAAAGCCACGCAACGTACTTTTCAGTACGTCTTAAAAGTTACTCAGGGCGGTGCCTGTGACTCAAAGGAGTAGGGCGCTGGCCCCATATGGTCAAGGTAGTAGGTTCAAACCCAGCCCCAGCCCCCACCCCCAAAAAGTGCAAAGGTTATTCATGCCATTCTTTAAATTCTGAAAATGGCAGAACATTTATTCTTTCACTTGATTATATTGACAGTGAAATTTTCAAAGAAAAATAAAAATGTTACTAGACACATGTTAATTTTCCTACTTCCCTTTTTTATAGGAAGAGGTTGATGTGTCACCCAGATGCCTATTGCCCTGAGCTCTGATTTTTAGTGAAGCCAGGTAAGACACACATACAAGGAATTCTAGGTCTTATTGTTCTATGATATTGTAGGAAATAAAACTGAAGAATTTCACTTGTTTCAAACCCCAAGGGTATCCCCCCAAAATTTGAGGACATAGAGTTTGATCTCCTGCCCCCATTTCTATGCCTCTAGCTCTGCTTTTGTTTCTTTATTGGGCTTCCTTGCGTTTGCTTGAAGAATGAGTTCAGCTGCATCAGATTTTAAAACCACTCTCCCAGAGAATCTGATCGTGGCATTCAAACACATTTGGTCTGATGCCTTATTTCTACATCCATTTATAACATGGAAAAGACCACTTGATAGGAGAGTCAGTGCAAGAGTCTGACCAATCTACAATCTGCTGAATAGCTCCTAGTATGCACAGCAGGTGGAGAACAGGGAAAACCTAGGCATAATTGTAAAAAATAAATTTCCTGTTTTTCACTGTGTAAACCTGTCCCCTCGTTTCCCTTCTACACCTCTTGATACCCAATATCTTGTATTTCTTCTTTTCATGTGAACATTGGCACCCTTAGAATGCCAGTTGCTTATTTTATTTCAATTTGTTAATACGTTGCTCTTCATATTGGGAAATTTATTTTAAAATCATTGCGCTCTATGAATTAGAGGCATGGGAACCTAATTTGAGATCCAGAAAAGATAAAAGTCCTCTGAACTAAAAATTTAAGGAAGATTAATTTTGAAAAACTTTGCAAATCTCAAAGTTTAAAATAAAACTATTTATTTTCCAACAACTATTTGTCGTGCTTTTATTGAGTTCCACATCGGCCTTTTAAAGAACAGTTCAAGGAAACTTAAAATCTCAAGGTGGAGACTTGACTAGTCCAGGTGTTGCTGTTAGCATTATAAACGCAGAACCATAATTTCAGCAGTTTACTCAGAAGCAGAAAAACTTTAGAGCAAAGATCACAGGATTTTGAGGCAAAGACAGAGGTTTGAGTTCTGGCTACCCGGTTTATTAGTTGTTTGTGTTCTGAAGCAAGTGACTTAATCCCCTAAAAGAAAAATGTTGAAAAATAATACCTGTTTCACAGGATTGTTGTGAAGATTAGATGAAATGGTGCATACAAAAGAGTTTTCTATACAGTTCAGTGCTAAACATGTGTTGGTTAGATTTGCTTCTGGCTAGGGAGAGACTCTCTAAGGAAAAGGGATTTCTACGTGCCAGTAGGCACCCAGCAGGGATTCCCCAGAGGCGGCCTTTGAAGACTGATAAGCATCTCCAACAGCTGCAAGAGAGAATACTGGGGACTGGCCAGAAGGCAAGGGTCATGCCCTTTGCTCTTCTGCTCTCAACTCAGAAGACATCTGTCAAAGATCCCCTGCAGGGAAATGTGAGGAGAGAGGCCTGCAAACATTTTAAGGGATCCTAACGCGCTCTCTTACAGACCTACGCCTTTGCACATATAGTATCTTTCGCACATCTTTACTAATCGCCTGCTTAAATTAACAATACTCAGTTCAAGCATGATCACTTTCAAATGGCCACCCAAATTCTCCAGCGTAGTTTGGGTTCCTCCTTCTTTCGTGTCTGGATTGCCCCCATTCTTGGCAAACTCCATCGCCTTGCCCTTACCACTCCTTAAAGCAGGAATCACATATTGTACATCTTGGATCTCTACAGTTTATGCTTCATTAAAGTTTCTCGGAGACAACTGCTAAGGATACTCTCCTTTGCACCTGGAGGTCACAAATGTAATCCAGAGCCACACTGTATTAGATCACTTGAGCCATTTTTAAAATTAGAGATTCTTTGGTCTCCGTAATTTTGATCCAATTTTCAACTAACGCCCTGGGGACTATATTAAGTATTTAAAAGGTGACAGCAATTTTAAAAGTCCTCTGATTATCCTATACAGTGTATCCTCAGACCAGCTAACCATTGTGGTCATCTTGATGGAATTTAAATATTAAAGCAAGTTCATTTTATTAAAACATTTACAAATGCCTTTAATAATATTGGCTTCCCTTATGCGTCACTCCCGTGGTTGTCTATCTTTCATTATGTATTGAATATTCACATCAGTCTCACTAAGAGGGTTGCTTCTGTCTTTGTCTTCAAATTCTTGAGAGCATCTTACTCTGGATTCCAAATGCCTAACTACGGTGGTTGTGAGAATTGTACACCTTCCACTTACCAAAATGACCAAGAAAGTTATTTTCAAAATAACTGCGTAAATACTAGAGGAGAAGAATGAATCTATTTCTTTCAGAAAATCATCTCTTAACAACTACTGACTGCTTTTCTCCTTCTGGCATTGGTATCTTTATAGAATAAGCAGACGGTTCAATGTAAGCAATAAGCAATCTCACAATAGAAAGCCAACAAACAAAACCTCAGAAAGCTCTTCTGACATCCAAAGGTAATTTTAATCAATTACATGGCTTTGAAAACAGATAAATGTGTGGAGTCTAACATTTAATGAAGCGATCTCTTAAAAACAAACCTGCCACATGTCACAAACCCAGATTAGAGTTGGTTCTTTATAATGATAGTTTTCATTAGAGACTTTAGACACTTTTTTTCATTGCTGCCACTATAATCTAAAATCACGGATCTATTTTGAAACTAAAATAAAATGTCTTGAAAAATAAAAATATGACAAATTGTGTTAATAACAGATTTGCATTTTGACATCAGCCAGGAGATACTTGAGTCCAAGTCTGACAGAAAGTTGGAGGAAAGGCAAGAAAATACAATTCTATAGTAAAAGTAATATTTTGGTCTAGATTTCCTTTTGTTCTGAAGCTAATCATAAAAGCATATTTCTAAAAATTTTTAGAAGATGATACTACCCTTTGAATAAGAATAAGATTCCTATTATGTAACCTGTTTTGATAATATTTATTTGATGTTTACATTCTAGAAGGGAGTAAAACCAACTATGTTACTTTGTAGCCATATTTCATAAGATTTAGGATAGAAATGACTAGTTTGACATTGGGCTTTTAAACTACTTTACACATTTATATAATTTCAGAATTAAATAAATCTTTAAAAAAAAGAAATAAGAAACAGTTTTCCCAAATTGCATAAGGATAGCCGGAGCAACAGATGGCTGCTGTCTGTTCTTCCAGCCCTCTTCTCTAGTTAGATTTTCTGTAGTGTTCAAAGAAGTTCTTCATTTGAGAGCAAGAATTTAGAAAAAGGAATATTCAAGGTGCTAACAAAAAGAATTACTTTCATGGAAAGCAGAAAATTCTTGGCAAGACAAAAATAAACTCCTTGGGAAATACAGCACCATCTCCTACGGGTATCATCATTAAATGCACAAAATCCACATGAAACGAGAACCTCGGAGACTTGGAAGGAACCAAGACTCCCTCCAGCCCTTGGCTCTCAGACAACCTTGGGCAAAAGTTTGTGTTTGAAGCTCTTCCCTTCTCACTTTAATTGTCACAGCCCATTTCCCAGTGACCCTTATTAAGATACTAGTTAATAATACTTAAGGAAACAAATGAATCAACCCCAGATAAAAGACCAGTACACAAGCTGGGGATGAAAATGGTCTTCTCATGGCAAAAATGTCCCTATCACCCCCTAAAGGCAACCTTGAGACTATTTTCCTCTTTAAGTATGAAACTAAACTAACTTTGAAACTAAAATAAAATCCCTTGAAAAATACAAATATGACAAATTGTATTAATAACAAATTTGCATTTTGACATCAGCCAGGAGCTGCTTGACTCCAAGTCTGATGGAAAGTTGGAGGAAAGACATCTGTCATTGCTACATGCAAAGGACAGAACATTTATTGTCCTTTGCATGTAGAGATGAAAGATGTCTGTTTCATTTACTGTTCTGTCCTGCTAAGTATCGTGCTGAAAACATATTTGTACCTTCTTATAAGGTTCTTAAGGGAAAAAATCCAGGGGAGAAAGCGTTGACATCAAATCTGTGGCCCTTTCTGTGGCCCTCTCCACTGCTCTATGGAGAGACCTCTACCCTAATTGTCCCAATTTGCATCAGGCTGATGGCTACCAATTTTGCTTCCTTCTGATGGCCACTTACCCATTCAAAACACCTAAGGTGCTTAATTACTGGACTGCCATGTGAGTGACATGATAAAATTGTTTGCCAAACATGACACCATTATGAAAGAAAAAAATTATTTAATGACACTTGTGCAAGCATGATAAGAAAGACTTCATTTAGGAACATGCAGGTAGGTATAGAGAGTTAGAGTCTTACAGGTGAGGAGAGAGATTGGGCTCAACTCCAAATACGGCATGGGCAGTGGGAATGTATGGTCAAGTATTAGGGAGGGGCTCAGAGGAAGCATCAGGGCTAAGGGGGATTCTGGCTAAACCTACCCAACAGGATTTTTGCCGAAAACAGACAATGGGTGATCACATATCACCTAAAGGGATGCTGAAGGCTGAGGAACCAAATCAGACACCACACATCTAGGGTGACCAGATAATGGAGCTAGACTGCCTTACTAAAACTAAATTTCACAAAGTCCTGCACAGGTGGGCCAAAAAAAGGTTTTCAGAAACCTGACTAAAGTTTGGCCCAGAAAACAGTCTTTGTTACTACATAGCAGTGTAGCAGTGACATCTAAGTTAGAAGAAAATCTTTGCCGTCGGCCTTGAATGACTGAGCCATATTTCTTTTCTTTCTTTTTCATTTGTTTGCTTTGCTCTTTTTTTCTTCTTCCTTTTTTTTTACTAGTTTGTAGCAGAAACCAGAAATAATTCAACAAGCAAATTTGTGTCTTGATGTTATTTTGATACGAGGATCCCAACAAAGTGAACGAAGTCCATCTTGCAATGAGTAAGTCATTTTACTTGAAAACTTAAAGGGATAATAGCTCATTTGAGGAATGCCGCATTGCATTTGGGGTGTATTTTTCTGGGACACACTAGAAATGTAAAAGATATGATGGAGAAGTAGAAGTGAGAAGGAACAAGGAAGAAAGAAGCCCCTTGTTTGATAACAGAATTCCTTATCCCTACATTTCTCTAATCAACTCTCAGTTTTAGTTTGACTCAGTGTCTGTCACACTTCCCTAAACAATCTGTGTTTTCCCTTACTGCCAAAATACAAAAGACAACAACTAAAATAATCTAAATTGCAATCTAAAAGAAACACAGTTATAAAATTCAAGATTTGAGTTGAGGATACCACTGTGAATGTTACCTACATTTTATCTTCCCATCCCTATCCCACACTGGTATAATTTTGGAAATCAGAATTTACAACTATGTTTTATACACATTCATATTTTCATGATGCAAATATATCTTATAGATCCCATTAACAAAACCATATATTGAATAAATCCCTCCAAACTTATCTTTTTTCTCATTTCTCATCCTTCTAAACGTTCTTTTTTCTAATTTTTATCATTTGAGAGAATATCGCAAAAACTAATACTGCCATAAAAGAAAAGCATTCAAATTTATTCTTTGCATTTCAATAGAAATAAAACTAATGCATGTGATTTTCAGTTCAAACAATAATGAAATGAGGGAATTTCATTAATTACTGATTCCAAGACATATCTTAGTGTGACATAATACTGAATATTCATGTGATAGCAATGGTGCTGATAACAACAGTAAATGTTCTGTCCTTGGTATGTAGAGATGAAGTCTCCTAACTATTCATGCTGGAAGCTCCAAGGAAAAAATGATGAGGTCAAATTAAGTATGTTTATCGCACTATCTTAGTTCCCTTAGAGGGAATCTTCCCCGGAAGCTGGAGCACAGTCTTCTGTTTTGTACTCCCTGGCCTCCTAAGTATGAACTATTCTTACAGATACTAAATTCCAAGAAGGCAGAAACTCTCTGCTTCCTTTTCCTTTCTTTCCCCGACTTTCCCAACATTTCTGACCCACCTCAGAGCTCTAAGTCACCACACCTTTGAATTTAGCAATATTTCAGATTTCTACTAGGGTGGGCTTGACAAGATACAGTTAAACTGTCTAGTTTCCACATTGTGTGGGGTTTAGTCTTATGTGTCTCTTCCTACTATGTATTCTGAAGCATTACTGTTTGGTGACCCTACACTCTCCATTCACTGCATCTGAGTGACCAAACTGATACCAGCCTGGTGTCCTCCAGCTCAGCATGAGCTTACAACACTGTTTCTCAAATCAATATACACTACCACAATGGCACTCCTTCTGGGAAATGGGGAATCTGATCTCTGCCTTCCTTCAATTTCAAAACACAGTTTGAAAATCTGTGTTCTTACCTTGGCTTCTATTATAAGAATTGTGTTCTAGTTACTCATTCACGTAGAGAGAGATGAGCAGATAATCTTACTTGTTTGCTGTAATCTGGAAACATTTGGTGTATCAGTTTCATGGCTAAGAAACATGATTTACAATGGGTTCATATTATTTAGCAACTTAGCTAAAATAGAAAGGCATTTGATTCATCCACCAAAAATTCATACTTTTTAAGCAAAACCAATCATGAAAACCCCAGATTCACTCCTTGGGTTTTCCAAAACATGCTTGAATGATCTATAATAACTTCATTAGCAATTCTGGCTGGTAGACCAAGCTTCAGCTTTTGGGAGTTTTATTTTCACAAACCACTTCACCATCCACATTACAGCTTAGCCCCTATTTCAGGCTTCTTAAGGACTTGGAAGAGTCTAAAATTTGTACTCTACTTTCAAGCTCACAAGAGAGCCTGCCAGTTTCACGGATCCTGGCAGAAGATAAAAGACTCCTGGGTCCTGGACAAAGTAGTTTGTTACTCACAGAAAGAGCATTAGTCAGTGTCCATATTCTTGTGCTGGATCCTATATTCCAGTTCCCACAGGATAATATAAAGAGAGGTCTAGTGACACCTGCCCTCAGAGTGGACTGCATTACAGGAGACTTATCCCAAGCTTAGAAAAACCAACCTATAAAGGACAGTTAGATACTTGCCTTTTCCTCCACAGATAATACCTCCATGTTCCAAGGCTGTTTACTACACAGATATCCTTTAAAGTATATTCCAGAACAAAGACATCTGTCCCTCTGCTTGCAAGATGTGCAGAAAGCAGAGAGAATGAAGATTTGCCTCCCAATGACACTTGTTCCTCATTTCCACACTAGCTTGTATTTAGGTAATTTTTTCTTGAGTACCTCACTTTATCAACCATAATGATTAATCTGACCAGCAGAGATTGGCATCAAAACAAAAGTTAGTGGCACTGACTGGGACCTACATCAGTAGATCAGTAGGGATCACAGGTTGACAGTGCTTTCAAAATGACCTCCTATGTAACCGATAGACCTTAGGTCCCCATTTCAGTTCAAATAATTGAATCTACTTGTTGATTTTGGAGCATCTGAAGTATCAGTCCAGCCTGTTTTCCCATCCTACCTTCATGGCTAGAAGAACGAGATTCTCAAGGACATCCCGAGGCTCCCACGGGTGTCTTCCATGTGAGAAGTCGCAGGAGCTCGGGCCACTCTCAATGTTTCCAATAGAATTCTAGATAAATTGGGGAGGGGGAATGGAATCAAATCAGGGCAGAATGTGGGAAGGGATGGTAGACCAGAAGGTAGTTAATTTTAAGATGTTCATAATAGTCTCAAAGAGCCACACCAGAGTATTTTCTTTGATGAAAAAAGTTCCAGTACTGATTCTGAAAAACAGAGATCATTAACATCCCTCCCTCCCTGGTACTTCTCAGGGTCTGCTGCTCCTTTTTCAGGTCATTACTCTCCTTTCACCATCACACCCTTCCAAACAAAGGGTGTATTCTGTTCCAGTAGCTGAAATGTCACCTTTTTAAAATAAATCTTTCATAGATCCATTCTGTTCCCTATTCTTCCCACGTGGACCACTTTGGGGTAAATCACTGACTGAAATATTCAGCCAAATGGTCATTATCCATATGATTATGGGCCGTGTCAATCAAACAAGAGAATCCAGGTGACTGAATCAAAAAATTTGAGGGCCTGATGCAGCAGCTCATGCCTATAATCCCTAGCACTCTGAGAGGCCGAGGAAGAAGAATCACTTGAGCTCAGGAGTTCTAGATGAACCTGAGCAAGAGCGAGACCTCATTTCCACTAAAAGTAGAAAAACTAGCCAGCACTATAGCAGGTGTCTGTAGTCCCAGCTACTTGAGAGGCTGAAGCAGGAGGATGGCTTGAGCCCAGGAGTTTGAGGTTCAGCGAGCTAGGCTAATGCCATAGCACTCTAGCCTGGGCTACAGAGTGAGACTCTGTCTCAAAAAAAATTATATATATATATGTGTGTGTGTGTGTGTGTATATATATATATAATATATACATATATACTTATAAATAATTTGAATCTCCTAGGCTAGGCTGCCACCCAGAGGGTCTAAAAACAAGGCTAGAATTTGGGTGTCATTAAGGGAAAGAAAGAAGCACCATGGCCAGTATATAATCCCAAATTTTCAAGATGAATCTGCATAACTTCCCTACCCAACTCTTTTTGCCTTGATCACAACCCAGGAAGTAGCTGGAAAGAGATTCTTTCTAAGGGTAGTGCATTTAGTGACCAAACTGCTTCACTAAGGTATATGAATCAGAGGGAGGTGAAAAAGGTACAGTCAAATGTTTTTGAGGCGATCCAAGGTTCAAAATACCAGATGCTTGTACATGCCTGCACCAAATGCCAGATGGTGGCAGAGGATGAAAGGTCTGCTGAATATTTTGACTATCAGCCCCCATCATGAGGCTTTTGTTTTAAAACATCATGAGGCTTTTGTTTTAAAAGGCTCACAACTGGAAGACTCAAATTGTCTAAAAAGGCAAAAACAGGACACATTAGATTATTTTCAAGAACCACAAAGGTATGGCCAGACGGAGCTGATAGACTGCACCAACTCCATACCCCAGTGAGTATTGACAGCATTCAGGCCATCCTATTGGCTCTGAAGAGGTCCTGTGCCCAACAGACTCCCAGGAGAAGGCAGGGGCATATTGCAGGAGATACAGATCTGCCGTGCAGTGGTAATCACGGCATTAGAAACATAAATTATTTCCTCTGTGCCTACTCTGTCATGGTGGTTGTATTTTGAGGTGTGAAAGATGGTAGATCAGCAGGGAATGCTATCACCCATGGCAGTACAGGCTCCCTGAGCAGCTTGATAGGAGTCAATTTCATCAGGTAACAAACTCTCAACACATCTATATAAGAGATTCAGATGGTCTTTCTTTGCCAGAGACTCTAATAGACATGGACTGTCACCAGTCTAATAGACTCTGATAGACATGGACTGTCAACAGTCAAAACTTCTTGGGTAGTTTCCAAAAATGGTCACTGATTCAAATCCATTGAACCCAAAGGATGCTGATTTGCAGCAAAGACAGTATAAAGGACCAAGTAGAATGACCAGGTGAGACACATACTCCCTTTAATACCCCAAAAGTTCAATAAGGTGCTGGGCCTCCTCTTTGATGGAAAGGCCTGGGAGACAGTACTTATATTTTTTTGAATTGTTGAAGGGATTGTGTCCTGTGCATCCACTCACAGTCCCTAGAAATTCTACCTCAGTACTTGCACATAGGAAGCATTCGATAAACATTGGTTGAGTTTTAACATGATTCTGGAAAGTAAACCCCTAGTAGTAGCTCTCTGTCTCTGAATTGATGACTCCTTATATTGTCCTATAGCCCTTCGCATTCTACAGATGACAATCTTAACAAGTTCGGTCTCTAACATAAACAAAACGTAATCTCAAAAGCAAAACAGAGTTAAAAGTTGGACCACCACCAGTCTACAGCAGGAAAAGTAATGATAAGTGTCAGAAAATGCATAACATTTTGAAAACAGGTAAAATTTTGAAAGCATGTCCCAGAGTAAGAATGAGGTCAGCACCCTGAATAACAAAATGTTTGTCAGTACCAGTCATTACGATTAGCCACACAATCCAGAATAGACAAATACATGTAGATAAGTAACAGAAAAAGCATATTAGCCATTGCCAGGATGTTGGAGAAGGAGGGAACAGTGGTGTCTGCTTAATGGGTAAAGAGTTCCCTTCTGGGGTGATGAAAAAGTCCTCAAACAATGTTGTATAGATGGTCTCTACACAACATTGTGAATATACTTGCTGTCACTGAATTGTACCCTTTGACATGGTTAAAATAGTGAGTTTTATTTATGTATACTCTACTATGATCATAATAATTTTTTTTTTGTTTGTTTTGTTTTTTTTTTTTGAGACAGAGCCTCAAGCTGTCGCCCTGGGTAGAGTGCCGTGGCATCACTGCTCACAGCAACCTCCAATTCCTGGGCTCAAGCGAGTCTCTTGCCTCCGCCTCCCAAGTAGCTGGGACTACAGGCGCCCACCACAACGCCCGGCCATTTTTTTGTTTGCAGCCGTCATTGTTGTTTGGCAGGCCCGGGCTGGATTCGAACCTGTCTGCTCAGGTGTACGTGGCTGGCGCCTTAGCCCGTTGAGCCACAGGCGCCGAGCCGATCATAATAATTTTTAACAAGATTAGCCACACAAGTAAGAATGAATTTTTAAGTTAGGAACACTGAACTTATCCCAGGGATGGTGTAGGGGGAAAATGATAAATGCTAAATGAAAAGTAGGTATAAGTCACCTCTTTGCATCTAGAAGAAAATGAATAGATTAATAAATAAAGTCTAATTTCTTCTTGACTTTTATGTGTTACTTTGCAACCAATTTGATTATATTTAAAAGTATTCCAGTGTATGCAGTTTAGTAGAAGTGGCCCATAAAACTTGCAGCATGTGACTGAATTAGCCATTAGGTCAAGACACTGGTTCTCACAAGCTTCCTACCTTTTAAATTCCAGTTGACCCCGGTAAGGAGTAATTTACACAAATTCTATATTTCACAAATACACAGAATTTACAAAAGCGCCTTCATTGTCTTGAATTCTAAACCCAGGTCATGGCATTGGGGAATTGACTCTTAGTTTTGCTTTCTACATCTTAGGATTATGACTCAGGGATTTGGTGAGTTTCATTTAAACAATTTCTTCAGCTACATGCTCCACCAATAAATATTTATCCCTGTTGGATGCTCCAACATTGCTTTTTAAGAGGGAAACTCAATGAAATTATATAACTGGTGACTGCACTCAGTACCCTGTGGCTGTTCTATAAATATCGATAGAATCCAAATGCAAACATGAGACCAAGAATGCCTAGAAGTAAAAAGTCCTTGCTGAATTAGGATCACCTCTTTCAGTGCTACAATACAGAAAACATCAAAGCCTAAAGAAAGCCCCTTTTTATTCAGTTCTACCAAAATATGTTAACTCAGGGAAGCCATCTAAGGACATTTTAGTTTTTCGGACCATCTGTCCCTCTGAATGAGCTTCATTTAAATGAATGAATTTACAGTGATGCTATAAAAATTGGCCAGCAGCAACTGATTACTTGGTCAACTAACTTTTCTCCTCTCTGGTTGAGAGCAATATGTACACTTTCATGATCGATGTGAGTTGTTGTATCATAGGTTCTTTCGGCCTAAATAGACTATAAGATCCCTGAAGGCAGACATGATGTTTTACTTATATTTTTATTCCCAGAATCTAAATACAGAATCAATTGGCATTAAATAAACATTTCTTAATAAAGATGGGTTGCAAATATGGCAAACTTTTCATCAGGAAAAGTGATGACACAGTGGTCAGTCATGGCCTCTAAATCTGATGAAAAGAAAAATGAGTGTATTCTTTGCAGGGTTAGCAGGCAAGGGGATTCTATGTCAGCTCCTGTAGGATCAAAGAGGCATGGGGAGAAATCAAATTAGATGAATTTGGCATGTTCTGTTTTACAGATAAGCTGGTTGTGATATTTTCTCCCACGTCCACCCTGTTCCACCTGGTTTCCTTTTCCATACAGTCACCCATAACAAACAGCAGACAGAAGGTTTTGGTTGAGTGACACTCTTCTCCTGTCTTTTAATGACTTCCTATGACACGATAGAAGATTCCTAAATCAGGCCATTCATATTCCAGAGGTTTTTGATGATTCTAGACATTTTGCCTCCACCTTTGCCCTACCCCAGCCGTAAGCTAAGTCCACTATTAAGCTTTAGCCATCTCAAGTTTCTTAAAGTGTATGTGCAAGGTGGTTTAAACAAGAGATAGCTTCTGACAAGAGGGCTATAAATCCTGATTGATAATGAGAAAATGCAAGCTGGTTTAGAGGGTGTCCCAAAGGAAACTCTCTCTATATAAAAAATAGAAAAATTAGCCACATGGTGGTGCACACCTTTACTCCAGTTCCTTGGAAGTCTGAGACTGGAGGATTACTTGAGCCCAGAAGTTCAAGGCTGCAGTGAGACATGATCGAGCCAGTGCACTCTAACCCAGGAGACAGAGTGAGAACCTGTCTCAAAAGCAAACAAACAAATATGTGTGTGTGTGTGTGTGTGTGTATCATCAGTGCTTTTGGGGGGAACATATTCCTAGTCAGAACAGAGAGAAATAAAAATACTAATGATAATAATAGTAATACTATTAAGAACTTTTGTTGAGGGCTTATCATTTGCCAGGCACTATGATATTTTATTTATGTTAATTCATTTCATTTTCACTTATCCTAAGTAGGTAGCTAATATTATCATCTCCATTTATATATGAGAGAGAAATGGAGAAAGATAGAGATAGAAAATGATTAAATATCTTGTCCAAAGCTTATCCAGGTGGTCAACGGTGGAGCCAGATTGACACCGAGGCAGCTCTTTGGCACACTTTAATCCTATTCTGTGGAAATATTATATATTCATAAGGCTTAATATTAACCAAACGTATGAAGGTTCAATTTTGTAAAAGCAGAAAAATTCCCACCAAATTAGAATTGAGAAAAACTTCAATCTCAATCTCTCTCTCTTCCTGAAAAAGGTTTCATAATCTAGTAGCTAAAAAAAATACTGATGTCACTTGAAAAAAATCGCCCCTCATCCTGCTCTCTTCTTCTCTAATTTTGGACCCCAACAAGTTGAAAACTGAAATACCTGTGCACATGGATGGCCTGTGAATGATCATCGTGAAATTACTTCCCTCCGTAACGTTAGATTTATCTGATGGTCTTAATACCACTCATTCTAAAATGCTATTATCCTGAGTGCACGCAGGGGACAGTACACTTAGTCATAAGTGATAGATGACTTCATTATCTTCAGCCAATTTTAATGGGTCATCTAGAAAGAAAATCACCAGTCAGTTTTGGCTATTGAGCATTGCTACCTCAGGTACCTTATTAAGCCAAATATAAAAATGGGTGGTTTTTCATTTTCCTGTCAGACAACAAAGGTCACCTATCACAAGCTTGAGAGACATTACAGTTTATTTCTCTTTGGCCTGAAAAAATGGATAGTGTTGAAGGTTTTATGTTTTCCCACTGTTAGCTGAATATTTCAGACTCTATGGCCCACCAAGAAGGGAAGGGCCTCACAGGAATTCAGAATGAGGAGGGTTTTTTGCAGAGAAATGGAGGTTGGCATTAATATATTCCCTGAGTGACACTGTTAAACAAATGGCACTATTGAGTTGTAGGGCTTCAGCCCCATCATTAAGAGCTAAAAGTAAATACATTGGGGTAAAATATAAGTAGGTGTGTCTGTGAATATCACTCATTATCTTCTAGCCTTGGGCATTAAAAACCAAAAATATTTAATACACACCAAAATACTGCTACTCACGCTGCAAGCAATCTTTGCTATTCCTGTTGGGAAATCCTGACGTGTTATGTTTTAAATTATCATTTGTCACTTTATCCACTTGATCTTTTTCTCTTTGACCTGTTTCTGACATTCTGTAGCAGTTGATGACAGTAATGATAAAACAGGTGTAAACTTCAGGATGTCTGTTTGCTACTATCTAAGTCCCCCCTGCGCTCAGTTCCTAGTCATATAAAATTGACTTGACAGCCTCTGAATGCATTTATATATCAAATAATTATTTTGCATTGTCTGGAAAATACACAGTTTCACAAATTGTGTGTTAGCAAATTGTCGAACTGTGCAATGAGCATTTTTAAGATGATTAAGAATTAAGTAGATGAGCATGTTATAAAGATTCTAATTCCAAAATGTAATACCAAAATAACCAAGAAAAAAATACAAGGCCTATACTGTGATTCTTGGGGAGAATTCAAATGGAAACAACAGCCCAAATGCTCAAGAAATAGAGGCAGATCTCTCTGATTGCTCTTTGATGCAGCTCATCATTTTAACATCCTTATTGAGAAGTGCTCATTATATTTATGTTGTATGGTGGTTCTTAATTGTGTTTTGTAGCAAAACCATTATTTTAAAAAACAAAAAAATCTTAGGTTAAAATGCAATAAATTAAATAAAATTTAAAAAGCAGAGCTGCCCTGCTGAAGGGGATGTTTGGGGGAAGAAGTCTTCACTCAGCCATTCTGACCTCTCTCTGACCTTCTGGGAGACTCTCAGGAACCTCTGTGGAACCCTAGCCCTCCACAAGGTGTATCTGCCATCAGTGACCTAACCCAACAATCTTAGGAAACAGACATCACTGAGGTAGTTGTCCTTCCCCAGCGATTCCTACTAAGGATACACTTTTAAGGATACTTGCCTCAAAAGCGAATATGTATGTTGCTCATACTTTTTCTTTTCCTGTCAGTCAGCCTTTTTCTTTAATTGTATAACTGATTTTTTTTTATTCATACATAATTAGACATATTTACGGTGTACCAGTGGTATTTTGATTCTTGCAGACATGTGTAATGATCAAATCAGGGTATTTAGAATATATGTCACCTCAAAAACTTATCATTTCTTTGTGTAGAGACCATACATTTTTCCTTTCTTTTTCTTTTTTTTATTTCTCCAGTTCCAGAATGCATGTACAATCAATCTTTCAAAGTCTTTTAAAAATTCATGTGAGAGACCCCGCATAAGAAAAATAATTGCTTATTTTATTTTATTTATTTATTTCAGAATAACATGGGTGTCACTCATACTTTTTCTATATGTAACTATCTGACCTGAAACTTCTTTGGGGCTTATAGGTTCTAGCTTTTGAAATTTCCTTTATTTTATTTTTTTTTATTTCAGATTAATATGAGGGGACAAATGATTAGGTTACATTGTTTGCATTTGTCAGGCAAACATCCTGATGAGCATGCCCAGTGGGTGTGCTGTATATATCCTTACACTGTGCCCATTAAGTCAGAGCTTACCGATCCCCACCCACCTCCCCTCTTCCCTCTACCGCCTAACCTCTTCCACACTTACTTGAATTTTTTTCTCCTACTTGAATTTAATTGTTTTTTTTTTTTTCATGTGAGCATATAGTTGTTTTCCTATTGGCTTCATATTAGTAAAAAGTCATGAAACTTATTTTAAAATAACCAAGTCGGCTTGGCGCCTGTGGCTCAGTGGGCTAAGGCGCCAGTCACATACACCTGAGCTGGCAGGTTCGAATCCAGCCCCCGGGCCTGCCAAACAACAGTGGTGGCTACAACCAAAAAATGGCCAGGCATTGTGGCGGGAGCCTGTAGTCCCAGCTACTTGGGAGGCAGAGGTGGGAGACTCATTTTCACCCAGGAATTGGAGGTTGCTGTGAGTTGTGATGCCACAGCACTCTATCCAGGGTGACATCTTGAGGCTCTGTCTCAAAAAAAAAAGAAGAAGAAGAAGAAGCTATTAAAATGAAGAGGCATGCTCTGCCAGGGAGGCTTTCTTTGCATTTCTGGTTCTTCCCAGGCTGTTTTTGCTGAGCCTATGTGGCAGTGCATTGTGAGCCCTCCTCATGCCCAGCGTCACTCTTCTTGGGCACGTGAACCTTCTTAGGTGGGGAGGACTCTGAGGCATGGGAGGGTTCAAATGGAAGGCAAAGCTGGGGATGGGAAGCTGAGTGCTGTGGAAGTGCATTGGCTGCTAAGGGGCTGGTGCACAGTGGGTGTCTCTGAGCAACACGGGCATCCTGCTGGAAGACTGTGCAGGCTGAGTGGGGGAGTCCCACTCCTACCCATCAGCAAGGGAACAATCTGGCATGACAGGATCCCAGGGATAAGCTGGCCTGCCTGTCCCCACTCACATCCAGCCACTTGTAGGCCTGTGTTTGGGGGACACTGCCAACTTTGTTGCAGTGGAAAAACCCTAATTTCTCCAAATTCATTCGGCAAACATTTATTGAGCATCCACCGGTGAGAAGGCCTGAGCCAGACATGGGGGGCAGAAATGAATCAGACTCGGTCCCTGCCCTATGGTGCTCTCACCCTGGCTAGGGAGAGACACAGCAGGACATAGGGTCACGACAGGGTGCTAAGAGCCATGACAGAGGGCAAGGAGGAGACAGCTTCTTGGATGCGGGGGTATTTCAGAGTTGAATCTTGAGTACAAATGGCCAGGCATGGAGAGAGAAGGCAGAGCGCAGGGAGGGCCTAATGGCACAAAGGGAAGGGGGTTTCATGGAGCAGGAAAACCCTTGAAAACTATACCAAGGATTTGGGTTTTAGCCTACAGGTGCTGAGTGGCCCCTGAAGGCAAGGTAGGGGGTACATAAATTCTAGTTATTTCTCTTATTATTGAAGTAAAATGTCCTATTAGAGAAAATTTATAGAATATCCAGCACAGAGAGAACAGAATAGTAATCACCTATAATTCCTCTACCCAGGGAAACTTTTGTTAACATGCAGTGAATTTCTTCCCAGTCATTTTCTTGTAGGCACCAAGCGACTCCACACAGAGTCCTGGGATGGTCTATTCTGTAACCTTCACACCCGCTACCTGCTTTCAAAAATTTCAATGTGCAAGACAAGTCGTGTTACTTTGTTTTCCCTAAATCAGACTCCCAGCCCTCCCCACTCTTCCACCTAAATGTTGTCAGACATTTAGGCTCACTCATTTTGGAGAATGAGGGAAGCCCCTCGCCCTCCCTAGGCTCACAGGATGCGGAGGGAGGGAAGACAAGCATTTGGCACGCATGTGGCAGCCACCCCTCCTGGCTTGATGTGGCTTTGCCAGCAGCCCTGATGCCTCTGTGCCGTCTGTGTGCCCAGGAATCTTTGCTGAGCGTGGGGACAGAGCCCAGCCTCCGTAGGGGCATTCAGCCATTCCCCTCTGAGGACTGCCACCTGCCCCTGGCACTGCCAGGAAGTGGGTCTCAATCCCAGTCATGGGGAATCTCACCTCTCACTCGCCAGTCCTACCCCCCTTGCACAAATCTCTCAAGCAGCTCAGGTTTTGGGCAAACAAAAGCCAAGAAGATGGATGCCTGGAGGCCAGTCCTCCTGAGTCAGGGTAGAGAAAAGGCCAAGTTCTTTCCTGGAACTGAAGGACGACTACAATTAGGAGAACTACAGGCTAATATCTGAACACATGATTTCCCAGAAACATGCAGATATACTTTTCTAAAAAACAAAACCACCCGCCTCTGCCTCATTACAGTGACAAGTGCAGAGTGAGCCCTTCCTCCTCCCCCAGGAATGAGCTCTCAGACACTGGGGCTCCCCTCCTCCAGGCTGATGGAGAGGCAGGTAATGAGGCTCCAGGCAGCAGACAAGCTTTCACACTTATTTCTGATAATTGGTCACCCTTTTCAAGAGCAGGTGGGTCCCAATGCAGTAATTGGCAGAGGCAGGCGGGTCACCTAGGGACTGGAAAGGTGTTAATTGCTCCTTCCCCTCCCCCACAGATATTCCTAATAAGGAGGAAGCTTGAAGGGCAGGAGTGTCCGGGAGAGGTCCTGAGTACAAAAGAGCAAAGGTTCAGTGCCTTTCTCTGGTATTGCAAAGAGGGTGATGCTGAATGGCAGTCATTTAGAACCTGCTGGTAAGTGGGAGAGGGAGACTCAGAAACCACGGCCCTAAGAGCCCAAAGGCTGTGGCTTGACCGCTAGTATGTTCTGTTCCTTGTTGACTGAACTGATTGAAAGGAGCCTCTGGCTCATCTGACTCCTGTGTTCCTTTCCCACTGAGCATTGGCAATCCCCAGGCTGGGGAACGGGAGCCAGGCTTGGAGCTCAAGCCTCTCTCACCTCTGTGTTTCCCCTCAGGAAATGTCTGTGCAGGGGATTGTTCTCTTTAAATAACAGCAACACATTTTACTCATTGGAAATTACCTTCAGTCCAACACTTTATCAGCGTCGCCTTCAAAGTAATTGGAAACAGGTGGGTTGTCCTCAAACAACAATCGGCCCTGGAGAGTATGAGCAATGCTCCCTCGGAGGACAGATGTGTGGCACTCAGCCTGCAGCGTTCCAGCAGACAGGCCACTGAGCGTCACCTTCTTCTCTGCAGGGGCACCAGCCAAGTCTGGGGAGGGCAGCCAGGCGTGAATTTCATGCGGGGACAGCAGTCTACAAGCACAGAAGCACGTGTGCAGGAGCTCACACTCACAGCACCCTGAGAGTGTGGCCGTCCTGCAGAAAGGACGTAGAGATAAGAGCCTTCTCCTAGTCACAGGCTCCAGCTCTGCCCTGCATCTGCTCAGCCAAGGCAGACTCCTGTGGGTAGTCTAAGCCTTCTCCTTACTCAATCAGCCCCGGCTCTGGGTACCTCCTGCCTGATAATTCTGTCACTGCCAAAGTCTTAGTTCAGGCTTCATCATCCTTGGGACCCCCTACACACACCTTCCTGCTGGTGTCTCTGACCTTGGTTTTCTCCCCCTTTAAGTCCCCAACCTAGTAGGCAGAAGGATCTTCATGAAATTCAGGAAGGAATTCCAGGAAGGAAGGAAATTCAGGTCTGATCTGACTGCCCCCTGTTTGAACCCTCTCTGTAGCTCCCTGTCAGCAAAGCATGGGATGCAAGGGCAGTGCCTCTGTCTCTCTGCTGTCTGGGCTGCCTGTGTCCAGTCCAGTGTTCTCCAAAGATACTTTGCCACCTCACACTACCAGGCCTGTGCTCCTCTTCTCTTATTGTCTGGAGTGTCCTTCCCCCTTCTCCAGAAGCCCCAATTCAACACATGCTTCAAAGACTACTTATGAGGAAAGTGACTCCTAGTTGGATTTTTTTAAATTCCAGCTTTGGGGCTAATGTTTCTGATATAGGTCGAGTAATGCCACTCCCCTAAAATGCCCATGTCCTAATCCCAGAACCTGATATTATGTTACCTTACATAGCGAAAGAAATTTAGCATATGTGATTAAGTTAAGGAGATTATAATGGGGGGACTATTGTCTCCCCCACTGGGCTAGGCCCAATTACTTGCAAGGTCCCTATTAAAAGGAGGCAGGAGTTGAGAGGCAGAGAAGGGAATGTGATGGTAGAAGCAGAGGTAGAGTGATGTGGGGCCACAAGCCAAGAGATGCAGGCAGCCTCTAGAACAGTGATTTTCAACTGGTGTGTGTGCCATGAAAAAAATGTAAAGATCATTAATTATTTTCCAAATAAGTTCAAACCACAGTAAGCATATTCTTTTCTTGATCAACATAATTTAAGTCTGTTGTGCAAGTTTAACTATAAGTTCAAGTGTGCCATGAGATAAAAAAAGGTTAAAAACACTGCTCTAGAAGTTGGAAAGGTGAGTAAATGAATTCTCCCTTACAGCCTCTAGGAAGGGCTGCTGCCCTGCTAAACCTTGACGTTAGCCTAATGAGACCCATACCAGACTTCTGACCTGCAGAAACATAAGATAATACATCTGTGTTGTTTTAAGTCACGAAGTTTGTGATAATTTAGTACAACAGCTAGGAAACTAAAGCACCATTGTATTAAGGTTGTTAACATGTCTGTGAGTCCCTGGAGGGCAAAGGTTGGGGCTGGTCCTTGCCTGTGACTCTGCTCCCAGGGCAAGGTCGGCCACAGAGATGACACTCAGCAAACGCTGGATGAATGAGTGAGAGTGTGAGGGTAAGACGTTTCCTTCTTCTGCCACCAACAGACCCATGTGGACATCAGGATTTCGAGGCTTCATGGGCTGAAACAAAATGGAATTGATTTTATTTCTCAGCCAGAAGCATGGTTCCCTGTGTTTTACTGATCCTACCTTCTTACCCCAACATGCCCCAAACCATCAGTTTTGTTGCCTCAAAGACAGCCTCCTTGGGTTATTGAGAACACTCAGCCTTCCTCCCCCTTCTCATTTCTAGTAACTCCCAGGTACATCAACAAGGACATTTGGCTCAGAGGCTCGGGGCATCAGGGCTGTGGAAACCTTTATAATCGCTCCATCTCCCTTCCTCATTGATAGGTGGGGAGACTGAGCCTGAGAGAGGGAAGGGGACGAAGTGGGCAGACTGTGGCACTGAAGGATCAGGATGAAAACCCAGGCCAGTTCTCTTTCACTTGCTCCTCCCAATGACCCACACACTAGTATCAATCTCCCAATTTTACAGATGAAGAAACTGAGGCACAGAGAAAATGAGTCACTTGCCTACCTATAGTTAGCTAGTACAGGGAGCCAATTTGGACCAGTTGAGCACCAGGCTCTCTCCTCTTAATATCTGCACTCTATTGACAGATGGAGAAACTGAGGCCCAGGGGCAGGGGCTTCCCAGGGGGATGACTGCACAGAAAACAGGTTATGGCTAATGTTCAAGTCAGAGCCCTTCAGACCCACAGGGTAGGAAGTGCCTGGGCTGAGATGCAGGCCTTGGGAGCTTGCCTTCTTAAATTAGGCTGTTTGCTTTTCTGAGTCCAGAGAATAATTTAACTAATGGTGCTGGTTTTCTGACACTATCGATCTGCCAAGATTAAATATGTTTGTCACAGTCAAGTGAACTAATCACTTTATTGTATTTCAAATACTAATTTCATCAGATAGATGTTGGGGGGTGCCCCAGGGGAGGTGCAGGGAGATGAGCACGTGCACAGAAGGGGCGCAGGGGAGGGCAGCCACAATCGATGGAGCCAGTCTGCCTGGAGCAGCTGCACCAGCAGGCTTTCTGGATGCCGGGTCCACGCTGCTCAGGCCAGAGGAGCCTGCATTTTCTCTACTCTCATCATCCCCGGCTGTTCCAGGCCTTCTTGAAATTTCTCTTCTCAGGAGAGGCAATTTCTCAAGCATTATTGGAAAATGGTCCATGTTCCCAAATAACTATCCTAAATCACCCTTCAGCCACTGATCCCACAGCTGCTCTGACTCTGCTAGATGCAAATGCCGCCTCTCTGAGCCACGAGCCATTCCAGGGACCACCGATTCACGGCAAAACCTGAAAGTGAACTAATCTGTCTTTCCGGTTTGGAAAGGTTTTGCCATTTCCATAGCTCAGCATGTCAGACAAGGAGCCCCAGGGCTTATTAAATTACCCTCTGGCCCCAGTGCAATTGAACAAACCTCCCTCCTGAGAGAGGGTGAGTGTATATGCATGCTCACAAATACTGGTGCACACAGGCACACACAAGCACACTTGTGCATACCTGTGCACACACCGTACACCTACACAGCACACACACATCCTGCGTGAGCATGACATAGATGTGTAATGTGTGCACAGCACTCATACATGCACACTCTCACACACAAGGTTCAGAATTTCCCAAGGGACAAAAGGTTTCCTAGACACACAATGTGGGTTTGTTCCCCTGCACACAGGAGCCCCTGAAGTGACTTCACTGAGTGATTCTGTAGATGAAGCCAATTGCTCTGACTCTGGATGCTAGCCCACCAACAAATCTGTTTTCTCATTGTGGTCTACTTAATCACACGAAACACAGGCCATCGCCTGTAGCCCCTGCTGCTGAAGAAAGGGTGGTATCTAAACTTCTGAGGCTTAGCCCTGTAGTGATCAGACGAGGCACGGGGCCAGCTCCCGGCTGAACTTGAGGCATTTAGGAAGAACACACTACAATGTTCATGAGCACTCTTTTAAATGGGAACCAAAGGAGGGTCCTTTCTAGAGGAATGCATGTGCTTCTGCGTGAAAGAGCCTTACACTGCTGCCCCAGCTGCCACGGAGCCCCTTGGGCTGTCTGGATGGGCTTAGCTAAAGCGCTTCACTGGAGGATCGCGTCCTTTTGCACAGGCAATGCTTCACATCTGTGTAGCTGTCAAATCTATTGTCACCCAGCAACTCTGAAAGCAGGCAGGGCTTTGGCATTTACCATCCTATTTTAGAGATGGGAAAACTGAAGCCCAGAGGTGGAGGAACAGCCTCGCTAAGCATCCAGGCAGTGGCAAATTGGAACTGGGCTCCCCGACTTCAAGGCTGGTGCCCCAGCTCTTTATCAGTCTCTGGCCGAACCTATGCAAATGTTCAGAGCTTTGCAATGTCGCCCTTTATCACATTCCTGTTCTTTTTTCAGTCTTCTTCTCATCGCTGGATTTCTTCACTGCGGTGTGCCCTTAAGCAGACGTTCTCAAATGCATTTCAATCTGGATTGCTCTTCCCAGAGAACTTCAGCTCTGGTATCAAGAAAAAGGCTGCCTGTTTGGCTGGGTTGAGTAGGCCAAGACCCCTCATCCCTGCCAGACAATCTCTATTTTTAGAAGTGTCTTTTTGCGACTTGGAATCTGTGAGATCTGGAGATTTCCTAGGGAGTTTGTTCAAGCTCCAGTAGATGCATCCATCCCCAGGAATCCTACTGGGCTAAACAAGACAGAGAAAAGTAGCAGCATCTCCCCAGGGAAACATTGAAAGTCAGAGCAGCAACAAACAGATTTCAAACCTGTGAGCATCATTAAAACCCAGAGAGCTGTGTATCGAGTGTGTAACCTGGCCTTTCAGCCTCCTTTCATGCTACATAACTCCAGATGTTTTACCTCCTGAAAAGATCTATTTTTCTACATGATGGAGTACCCAATTTGCAAAAAATATCCTTGTTGCCTCCCCGAGGCAGCAAATCATCGGCTGCACGCCAATTGCAGTGCTTTTATTAAAATCTAGACATAGGAAGACCTCTGCATGTGGGTTTTGGGGCCTGATGGATTTAGAATCAGAAGGCCTGAGAAATGGAGTCTCTTTTCTGCCTTCAGTTTGTGGGGCGAGTTTCCTGGAGCCCCACAGAGCACTGGGGCAGAGCTGGTGTTGAACACCCACCCACACACTTGGAGCAAAGAATTATCAAATCTAACAAGGTCGACAAGCACATCTGAACACAGGCTGAGAACGGGGGAAGCACAGGTGCAGTAATCATGTCCAAAATGACCCTGATCAAGCCTGTGGGTAAGGAAGTATTTCCTCTCCATTGTCTTGTTCTGTGTGGACTTCTGGGAGCTGACAGCCTGTGAGGTGGCAACAGATCCCACTGGAGAGCACACTAGGCCCCTGGGCAGACCAGCATTCCTCTCCAGGGTGGGATCATCGGTGCTCGCTCTTTGGCCCTCATCAGGTTCATGGCCAAGTCTCTTTCTCTGGTGTCAGCCTCTGGGCTTCCCTGTCATAGGCACCATTAGTCACTTACCACTACCAGAGTCCCTGTGTTCCCTTGGCTCCTGGGGCCCCACATTCCCCAGGTGTCTCCTCTTTCTCTGGCTGCTCCCTCTCTGCAGGTACCTTTTCTCCAGCCTGATCCTTGAAGGTTGATGTTCTCCAGGGTCATCTTCTTTTTATGTATCTAGCCATCTATCATTTATCTTTCTCCCTTCCTTCCTTCCTTCCTTCCACAGAGTCTTGCTATGTCTCCCTGGGTTAGACCGCAATGGCATCATCATAGCTCATTGCAACTTCAAACCCCTGGGCTCAAGTGATCCTCTTTCCTCAGCCTCAGAGTAGTTGAGACTACAGATGCTCCCCACTATACCTGGCTAATTTTTCTATTTTTTGTAGAGATGAGGTCTCAGCAATCCTGGCTTTCAGCAATCCTCCCACCTCAGCCTGTCAGAGTGCTGGAATTACAGGCATGACCCGGCACATCCAGCCTACTTTCTATCTATATCATTCATCTATCAATCATCTATTATCTATGTCATCTATCATTCATCTACCTATATTATCTATCAATTATCTACCTTTCATTCGTCATCTATCCAGTTACCCACCCATCTCTATCTTCTGTCAATCAATAATCTGTTCACCTATTTATTGGCTATCTACCTACATCCACTCCCTGAGTCATCTTGCCCACTCCCATGTCTTCCATTGCCCCAAGTATGTGCTGATGACTCTGCAGAGCTCCAGACTTATCCATCCACCTGTCTATACAATTTCTCCACTTGATGGCCTGCTGGCACTTTTCTCACATAATGAGTCTAGAAGCAGGCAGTGTCTTGCATTGACTCAGCAGCTCAAGTAGGTCAGAGCTGAGGTCTCTGTGGTTCTCTTGCCCTTTCCCTTATAGTAGCATGAAGGCAGCTGGAGCACTGCCCTCTCATCTGCATTCTAGAGAGGATAAAAAAAGACATGAAGAAGGGCGAAAAGGCCCGAGTGGCTTAGAAGTCTCTTCTAAAGGGTCTTCCAAGAAGATCTACCAAACAGCTTCCCCATCCATGGCCCGGGGTACTCCCACATGCAGAGCAGCAGTGTCCTGCCCACACGTGGTTTTAGGGAGCACGCTCCATCTGTGGAAACAGGGCATCATGGTGACAGCTCCCTGGACTTCACAGAATTTCCCCTGACCACATCAGGCTTCTCTCACAATGCCCCATCTGTCCGCCCACCTCTCCGGGCCCCTCCCTGATCCTCACCCCCACCCTGAATGACTTTCTAACATGAGACTCTGGTCCCGTCACCCTCCCCAGCACCCTCACTAGGGTTCTGCCTCCCGATGCCCCTAGAGAAGACGCATTGGCCTACAGGGTGAAATTCTCAGCCTGGCAGTCATGATCCTAACAATTAGTACATAGGCAGTCCCCGAGTTGCAAACGTCTGACTCATGTACAACTCACCCTTACAAACAGAGACTATTCTAGTAAGTTCCTGAGTTACAAACATCTGACTGACGCATGACTTGCACTTACACATGAAGGATATTACAGGTATTAGATAAATGTATCTGTGCCAGCGTACATAGAAATTCAATTTAAGAACAAACCCACAGAACCTATCTTATTTGTAACTTAAGGACTGCCTGGACTGTAATCTCCAGAAATTGAAAGTTCTTTTTCTCTGCTTCAATGTTCCTAGCGAATTTCAGAAAAATGCAGCCATCCTTGAGGGGGAAGGGTGGCTGATAACAGAGGATTTAAAAAACAAACACATTAGCTCTGGCCGTCCAGATAATGAATAGAGGAGAAGGTTATCTTTCCTCCTGATTTATATGTTACGGTTTCTTCCACAGACGAAAGTGGGAGCATCTTTACATCTCCCGCCCTTCACATTTGCTGCTGCAAAGAAATCACATTTTTCATCAACCATGGGAATTATTGAACGGCAGTGGTTTTATTTGTTAAGGATTGAACTTGGCCATTTCTTTATCAGGGGCTGAGTCCTCCTGTTATGCACAACTTCTCATCTGGAGAGACACAGTGGAGAATAAATCAGGACCAGGACTCAGTGTGACAGTCGCAGTCTGGCAGGGCCCTGGGGCTGGGGGTGAAGAGGGTCCTACAACAGGGGGAAATTGCTGCCAGCTGGGCTGGGAGAAGGGGTGAGAGTGAGTATTGAAAAACGAATATCAGAATTTTGCCACTTACATATCTGATGTCAGTGGGTGAGTCATAAACTATCCAGAGACTGTAAAAGCTGGCAAGGTCTTCGCTGAGTGCAGGTCCTGAGTGAGGGATGTGGCCAGGTTTTATGGGGCCACAAACCCAAGAAATTATGTGTAAAGTTTTCTGTGCACATAAGCTTTTCCCTGGAGTTACATACAGTTCATAGCTTTCATCAATTCCCAAAGGTTAAGAATCACTGGTCTGGCTTGACCCTCTCATCGACAGAGAACACTATGGGTTCTTTGGAAGAGACGAGAACAGCCAGAAACAGGCAGAACTGTGATTAGGAACTTGGAGACACAGGTTCCAATCTGGCCTGGCTGGACCCCAGCTATGTGATGTTGGGCTAATCACCTCACTGCTCAGATATTTTATTAGACATGCATTTAAAGAATTGTCAAGGGGATTTAAAAAAAGGAATTAATGGGGCCAGGCATAACTCTATAGAATCCCAGCACTTTGGAAGTCCAAGGCAGGCATTCAAGACCAGCCTTGGTGACACAGGAGACCTCGCCTCTACAAAAAATGGAAAAATTAGCCAAGTGTGGTGTCATGAACCTGTAGTCCCAGCAACTCAGGAGGCTGAGGTGGGAGGATCACTTGAGTCCAAGAGTTGGAGGCTGCAGTGAGCTATGATCGCCCCACTGCACTTTAGCGAGATGACAAAGCAAAATCCTGTCTTTAAAAACACGCACAAAAGGAATTAATGCACTTTAACACTTACTTACAGTAGGTGGGTACCTGATGCTCAATAAATATTTTTTTAACCACTGAATAGCTTTGAAATGATTGTTTTCGACTACCTTTCATGAAATCAACACATATATATTGAGTATCACACAAACAAGACTCTGGGTGAACAAAGCAGGCACAGTCCTTGCCCTGGCAGGCTGGGAGTTAAGACAGAAATACAGTTAAGAAAACAGACCATTTGCTGTTGCTGTAACGGTGAAGTATTACACGGTTGATGTAACCTTGTCACGTTGTCACGTAGTACAACGAATACCAGGGCTGGCACAAGAACCTGTGAGAGCAGAGGCTGGGGGGACCTAAGCGGGGTGGGGGTGAGGGAATCAGGAAAGGCTTCCCGGAGGAGCAGCAGCTAAGCTGAGAAGTGAAGGGGAAGTGAGATTTGGCCAGGCAAGGAGAGGGCTGGGACATCATCCCGAGAATGGCAAGTGCAAAGGCCTAGAGGCCAAAGCAAGCTTGGTGCGCTTCTTTAGGGATGCAACAACAGGTCTTGGTTAGGGAAATAATAATAGATCAGCCTGGCTGTTTTTAGCTGCTGCCGGCAGCCTAGAGAAGGCGCTAAAATTAACACACGTGGGCGGGCGGCTCCTGTGGCTCAGCGAGCAGGGCGCCGGCCCCATATACCGAAGGTGGCGGGTTCAAGCCCGGCCTCGGCCGAACTGCAAAACAAAAAAATAGCCGGGCGCTGTGGCGGGCGCCTGTAGTCCCAGCTACTCGGGAGG
>CAUYON010157077.1:0-27560 GCA_963573935.1 Arctocebus calabarensis
AAAGAAAATTGTATATAGTGTTTAAGGTGTACAGTATACACCACACTGATTTACATACATAAACAGGGTGGCCATAAAGTTCATGTACAGTTTAAAAGGGTGTACAATTTAAAATAGTGTGCAATTTAAAATTACACATGAGGCAAGAGAATCGCCGCCACGGCACTCTACCCAGGGCGATAAAAGTGAGACTCTGTCTCTACAAAAAAAAAAAGAGAGAGAAAAGAAAAGAAAAATTAAGGTTCTGTTCGTAAATAGACAAACAGATGACTGAAGGGTCTTGTCCTTACAAGAAGTCATAGAGACAATGCCATGTGACAACTGAAGCAGAGATTAGATTGATATAGCTGCCAGCCACAACATGCCAAAGGTTGCCAAGAACTGTCAGAGCCAGAAGAGGCCTGGAACAGATTCTCCCTCCAAGCCTGCAGAAGGAACCAGCCTACTGACACCTTGATTTCAGACTCCTGGCCTTGTGTTCAGAGCTGTGAGAGAATAAATGTATTTTGTTTCAAGCCATCCAGACTGCATACTTGCTATGTATCCTGGAGGGGGAATAGCATGGCAGAACCAGAAAGGTGAACTTATGAGACTGGGTGATTCAGAACAATCTCTAGCTGAGAATTTAGAGTGGTCTAGAATGGTCTTATATTTTTGGTGAAACAAATATAAGTCCTTTCTGAAAAAATAGACCCTCATCTTAAGTCTCAAAGAATTTCTACAAATAACTTTTGCAGAAAATGAGCAATTCTTAGTCAAAAATAACTTAGTACAAGAGGAGATAACACACCATGAACCAGAGCCAGCACCAACAATTTCAGCAGAAACAGACTTTTTTGAGATTTCAGATGCTGCAGTGTTTAAGCACAGCGATAAAATAACTGTTTGGTGCATTTAAATAAATAAAAGGCAAAGTTGAAAATATGTACAGGGAATTAAAAGCACTGAAGAGTGATGAAGCAGTTTTCAAACAAAACCAGACAGAACTTTAATAGGAGAGAAATCCCAGCTGGAGAAGTGACTTCAGCTATGAGGCTTAATAAATGGAAGTCAAACAGTAAGAAATTATCCAGAATACAGTGCTAGAAAGAAAAGGAAGCTGTAAAGAGGATAGACATGTGGAGAAAGAAAAAGCCTAACATTCATCTAACTAGAGCTCCAGAAAGAGAAGAGAAAAATGGGCCAGAGTCCACGTAAGTGGGATTCTGCTCATAAATGATGGCTGATACTTCTCTCTGATTCTGGGCTTAGTTCTAGATTTCATCCCAGCCCTCAAAATGACCCTTGAAATGGATGTCAAACCCTTTGCCTTGACTCCTTCTCAGTCTTGTCAATTCTTCTTACCTGAGGGTTATCAATAAGTAGTTCCTGAAAACTGAGTGGTCTAGAATAAGGCGTCAGTGAAGAGTGGGCTTTGAGAAGACTGAAGACATTGCCCTAAATCGTGCAAGGCCCTTACATCCCTGCACTTCCTAACTCAAGGGATACCATTCATACTCTAGTACGTGAGAAAAGCACTGCTTGGAGTTGGACAGCGCATAGCCTGTGCAGCTGAACCAGGCAACCCAGCTATCTCTAATGCTTTTTTTGCCCAACTTATGCACCCATGGGGCTTTTCCAAGTTTGTTTGATGGTTTTTTTCCTTTGTGTTTTCTTTCCTCCCTCTCTCCCTCCTTGGAGAGGGATGGCATCCATCATCAGCTGGAGGATTTTATGGGGCGATGAAGGGAAGCTAATAGCTCTGTAGAGAAGATCCAGTTACCTGGGAAACTTTCCAGGCATGTTTTGTTCCTGGCAGGCTGGGGAGGCCTGGCCATAAAGGCCATACCACTCACACAGTGAGATGGAGCAAGGCCTGGGTGACGTTGTACCTGCCCCTACCTCCCCCGGGGTCACTGGCTGGGCCTTCTCTTGTCCTCTAGGGCCAATGCAGGCCCAGGACCCAGCTTTGCCTGTGTGCTTCCCTCCAGGTTGAGCATTTAGACCCCATTGTTAGTGACCTAAGACACCCTGAGAAGATTCTGCTTCTCTAAGAGTTCAGTAGATCACAGGCCAAGAAATGTAGATTTCTTGGGTGGCGTCTGTGGCTCAAAGAAGTAGGGCGCCAACTCCATATGCCTGAGGTAGTGGGTTCAAACCCAGCCCTGGCCAAAAACTAAAAAAAAAGAAAGAAAGAAGAAATGAAGATTCTGGTACCTTTCTGCCCTGACTCACTGTGTGGCCTTGTCAAATGACTCAGCCCCTCTGGGCTTTTGTTTTCCTGTCTTGCCCTGACTGCTTCTGAGCACTGAGTTTCCAATGAGGAGATTGTCGCAGTAGAGTGTTTATAAACTGTGCTGCACTGCGCGTGTCTGAGAGGGGGTGGCAGTTATTCTGAGGGCATTTGGGCTGCCTGGCATTGCCGAGTCTCATTCAGGGCCAAACTCATCTCTCCCAAACCTGCCCCATCCAAAAGGGGCTGAGGTGGTCCCAGGTGCCCCTACCCCCAGCCTACATCGTGCTTAGCAGCCTCCGTTTGTCCTCAGTTTGTCTGACATTCGTGCCCCTGCACACACTCCTGGGGGAAGGCAAGTCTGGCTCCAGGAAAAGTCTGAGTCAGAGATGCTGTCAAGAAACAGAGATGTGGCAGGAGTGTGCACTATTCTTAGAGAATCTTTTAGTTGCTCTTAGGAACAGCTAAGAGAGCAGTTTGTAATTAGCACTTTGGCTGTTTAGCAGTGTTATCTGCCTGTAGAAGGTTTTTGTGAACATTCACCAGTCAGTCCTTTTTGAGTTACCTACTAAGTGCCAGGCCCTGCAGCCCAGCACCTGATGTCAGTAGAGAGACACATCAGACAATAGTGTTATCCTTTTTGTTTGTTCGGGTACTCCTCTAGCTTACTGGCATTACAGCAACAAATAAGATTGGCGAGGTCTCTGCCCTTCTGTTGCCTGAGCCAGGGCACAGGGAGGCAGTCTGCAAGTAAACAAATCAGATCATTTCTGAGCGTGGCAATGAGATCAACCAGGGCAGGAGGATGAGCTGCTGTGCTCGGGGGGCCAGGAGGGCATGGCCTTTGTGCCAAGACCTGGGTGATGCCAAGGAGTGGCCTTGCCCAGGCGTGGAGGACAGGTGCTTCGTGGGTGTGGCAGCAGCCACAGTGGAAAACTAGTGTGGCTGGCTCCTAGGAAAGGGTGTGGTGGGCAGCTGGAGGGTGGAGATGGAGGAGATGGTGGTGTGCAGGCAGGCAGGCGGGGCACAGGCCCTCTTGGCACTAAAGCAGCCAATGCCATGGCAGCCGTGGCAGTGAGAAGCACGAGGAGAGGGAAGTGTGGTCTAGACATGGGAGCCTTCCAGACCAGAATGTTCTCAAGCCACCGTCAGATCCCTCTGGTTATATATGTAACCCTCAGGCAGCTCTTGGCTTCTCCGCTGTGGCCCTGTCAAGAGTTTTGTTTTTACATTACATTTACCATGTTGGCCCTTTGTAAGTATACAGTTTTGTGACACTAAGGACATTCAGAATATTGTAAAACTATCACCACCATTCATCTCCAGGACTTTTTCATCTTCCCAAACTGAAACTGCACCTTTAAACACTTAACTCCCCATTCCCCTCAAAGGCCCTGGAACCCACCATCTGCTTTCTGTCTCTAAGAATCTGACTGCTCTGCGGACCTTACGTAAGTTGGCATTGTACAATATTTGTCCTTTTGTGTCTGGCTTATTTCACTCAGTGTCATGTCTTCAGGGTTCACATCGTAGCGCATATCAGAATTTCCTTCCTTTTTAAGGGTGAATAGTGTTTCCCATCAGGTTCCCCCCCCCCCCCACTTTACTTTGTCCCTGTCAGGTTTAGATAACTCATGTGACATTTGTCTGCCCCATAGCCTGGAAGCCCTCTGAAGACTCTTATCTCAGTCCTCTGCTCTCCAGCCTTGCTAGTTCTCCATTTTGGCTGCTGCCTCAGCGCCTGGCATAGAGGCTGCTCCTAGGGGTGCTTAACAGGCGTGGTCAGATGCCTGGAGCTCACAGTAGCTGGAATAGAAGATTTCTTGCTGTGAGTCAGAGGGTCATGTTGAGATAAGAATGTAAAAGACCTCATTTGCCAGGCCATGGAGCTTTGGCTTCAAGGCAAATGTTTCCATTCATACAAGCCACCCAGGGAGCTTGTTAATAATACATGTTCCCAGGCCCTCCCTTGACTATTCGGCTGACCAGGCTGAAACTGAGGAGCCTGTATTTTGAATGAGACACCAATCTTTGTTTCTAAGATCAGTTGGAAACATTAAAATAAAACCAAGTACCCACTCTCCAGGGCCGTTTCAGTGGGGCTTTCCCTTAGCTGGAAGATTTGCACTTACTACAAAATAAAAGAAAAAACTAAAAGCCATTTCTCTGAATCATGCATCTTTATGTTAAAAAGAAAAAAAAGTAAGTACGAAAGAGGCTTTGTTCACTCATGTTATATCCAAGATCAAAGGCAGCCACTGTTACATGCATCAGTACATAACTCCAGCCTTGAATATGCCCCTTAATTTTTTTTGAGCCTTCATTCTTTCTAAAAATGGGGACACCATTGTCTTTTGTTCTGAAAAAGCCAGGGTAAAAAAGCAAAAAGTATTTGTACACCATAAAGTGTTATTATCAATGCCAGGGGTATATACATATATAAACTAATGGAAATTTAGAGGGTGAGTGTTTAGTCCTTAAACTATTTCTATCTTGGCTATACAGTAAGAGACATCTGACTCTGCCACTTCCTGAGTGACAAGGGGCAAGGTACCTTAATGACACAAAGTCGTGGTCTCCTTACTTATAAAAATGGGTGCAGTATTATTCAGTCATAAAAAGGAATGAACTCCCGGCTCAGCACCTGTGGCTCAAGTGGCTAAGGCACCAGCCACATACACCTGAGCTGACGGGTTCGAATCCAGCCCAGGCTGCCAAACAACAATGATGGCTGCGACCAAAAAATAGCTGGGCATTGTGGCGGGCGCCTGTGGTCCCAGCTACTTGGGAAGCAGAGGCAGGAGATTCGCTTGAGTCCAGGAGTTGGAGGTTGCTATGAGCTGTGATGCTACAGCACTCTACCCAGGGTGACAGCTTGAGCCTCTGTCTCAAAAAAAAAAAAAGGAATGAACTCCTTACACATGCTACAATGCTCAAAAACATGACGCTAAATGAACAAAGCCCAGACACAAAAGATCACTTACCGTATGATCCCACTTATACAAACTATCTAGAACAGGCAAATCCATAGAGACAGAAAGTAGATTAGTTGGGGGGCTGGGAGCTGGGATGAGGCAATGGAGAGAGAGTGGGTATGGGTTTGGTGAGGAGAATGTTCTGGAATTAGATAGCGGTGATGGTTACACAACTCTGTGAATATACTAAAAACTACTTCAAAGGGGCGAATTACATGGTATAGACTTGGTGCCTGTAACTCCCCCTGAGCTGGCGGGTTCTAATCCAGCCTGGGCCCGCCAAACAACAATGACGGCTACAACCAAGAAATAGCCGGGCGTTGTGGCGGGCGCCTGTGGTCCCAGCTACTTGGGAGGCAGAGGCAGGAGACTTGCTCGAGTCCAGGAATTGGAGGCTGCTGTGAGCTGTGATGCCACAGTACTCTATCCAGGGTGACAGTTTGAGGCTCTGTCTCAAAAAAAAAAGGAATTACATGGTATGTGAATTATATCTTGATAAAGTTAATAAATGGGGGAAATATATCTAACTCAAGGTAGGGGTGATGATTAAGACACTTGTAACTTATTTATATAGCCTGACTGTGTAAAATAATCAAAATGATTTATAAACCGAGGGACCAAGCAGAACAGTCTTCTTTTCCAGATGTGTTGGCACGTGGGGTGCCTTCAGGAAGGTCAGGGCTGGGCAGACTGTGTATTCCTTGCGGTAGGTGAGAAGAATGTGGGAGCAGGTGGGTACAGGGAATAAGTCTCTGACCCTGCAGTTGCCCCAGCCTCTGTCTTTAAGGAATGCTCCAATGGACTATTGTAGTGTAAGTTTAGGAAACAGTGTCTTAGGGGGCTGTGGGCAGTTTCTTGTAGTTAAAGATCTATGACACTCTCATTGTGACACCTGCTATAGTACCCAACACCTAGGGGACATCCGGGCTTATACCCTGCTGGGGCATAACTATTGTGGAAGGAGCCATGAAGGCTCAGAGTGGTGGGCCTTGCGCCTTCCTGTACCATGAATAGGAAGGGTTTAAAGCCACAGGACCAGGGACACTGACTCCATCCAGTATGGGGTTTGTACCCCTCTAGACTAAGGTCCATGCACTCAGGGCTTGCAGTACACACAATACTGGCTGGTTTAGGGGAACAAAATAAATCATAATTTTTAGCTGATAGCTGATAGGTCACTCAGTAGTTGGCCGAGAGGCTCAGTGCTAGACTCTTGCACCCAGTGGGCTCCAAGTGCAAGTTTAGTGGGAAATGTGTTATCTGAGTAAAGAAGAGAACCTTGTCCAGGCAGGAATCTGTTCCAGGTCTGTGCCTACCTGTGAGCCTCAGGATGGCATTAGCAGCTGAAAATCGTCCATTTGTGTTAGGTACAGGAAAGGCTGAACTTGAACATTGTCCTCTGATACAGCAACATGGAGATCATGGGTGACCTTGACTAACTCAGTTTCAGTGGAGTGGGGAGTTAAAGTGAATTGGAAGGTGATTGGGAAGTGAGACAGTGTCAACAGCAGGATAGATGAGCCTTAGGGAGGGGTTGCTATAAAAGGGAACAGAGGAGTGGGATGGTGCTAAGAGGTAGGACTTGGAGGGTGGGGAGGGGAGCTGTGAGGTTTTGTTTGGTTTTGTTGCTGCAAACACAGGAGCTATGTTGTGCGTGTTTGAATGCTCTAACACTTGAAAGCGTGGACAGGCAAGCCCTGCTGGAGAGAGGGAGCTCTGTAGGAGAAGGTTCCTAAGTGACAGGTGAGAGGGGAAGACTTCCGTGGGAGCAGAGACATCCATGTGGTACAACAGTAACCATGGACTTGGTGCAGAGGGTTGGTCAGTTTGACAGTGGGGATTAGAGGAAATAAAGAAGACACAAGGTTGGGAGAAGGAGCGAAAAAGTCAAGAGTGGAAGGTGCAGGAAGTGGAGTGATAACAGCAGGACTGCCGGGGCTGGGCTGGAGGACTAAGTGCTAAGCAAACAAGGCCCTTTGTGTTCTCATTATCATGACATCTCTGTCATCATCGCTAGGGCTTATCACCAGTTTTGGGTAAAAATCCCAGCCTGCTTCTTACTAATCAGGTATCTTGGGCAGCCCCCAAAGGGCCTGCAGCTGAACTCACTCCTTGTAACACCCCTTGTAGGGTCCCAGCCCCTAGGATTTGCAGGGAGCCCTCCCTCTTGCATGCCCCAGAAGCTGAGGGCTTTCTACCGTTAAGGAGCAGCCATTTCTAAGGCTAGCAGACCCGTTGTGTAGAAGGATGGCCTGAGTGCTACAGCTGAAATGCTGGTACCAGTGAGGAGGTGACAAGGAGTGAGATGAGAATGCCCCCAAGCAAATCCCAGGCTGCTGCTGTGTGAGCCACAGCTTAGAACCAAACCTCGGGGGCCATGGTGGGATATTTACGTTTGTGCTGTCACACGAGTGTCCAGTGGCATTTGTTTGAAGTGCCCAGCCTAATTGTAGCCATGCTCAGTGTTAAACTCTAGAGGCCAGCATGCCAACATGGGGGGAGTCACTCAGTGACCATCAGGGTCCCCCAATGGCTGACGAGGGATAAATTTCAGATAATCCCCTCTGGTGCTCATGTTTATCTTGGTGGCTCTGGGTTTCAGTTTTGTTTCCTCACATCCAAATAAGTCTCCTCTGTCCTTTTCCACCCAGCCACGGAGTAGAAGTCTTAAGAATGGTGCTTCCTTGCCTACCCCTGCCCTGGGAAGGGACCCTACCCTCTGTGAGCCTACTGTCTGCACCTCTGCTTGTGGATTGAGGCGCCTCTTGACCCTCTGACACAGGCTCCCAGCCCTGCAGAGCACTGCAGCCTGTGGGGCCCCTGAGTGGCCACTGTGCTATGGGGTCTGTGAAAGAGTCCTGCAGAGGCTTGGCAGTGCCCCACTCTGGTGCTCTTGGCATCAGGTAGTGAGGTTAATGTGGCCGCCTGTGAGATTTCAGGTGACTACAGCAGTGCCCAGAGCTTGGGGGCTCTCTGGGGGCCAGGCCAGGGCAGGGGAAGGGTCATGTGCTGCTCAGAGGGGTCCAGGTCACTGGGGGAGGGTGCTGTGTCCTTCTGCTCAATGCCTTTTTGGTCTTCCCCTCGTGTGACTGGGGGCAGGGAGAGACCTGGAGTCAGGGACCTGGCCCCTGACCTGGCTCTTTCCCCACTCCTCAAGCCTCAGCCCCTCATTTATAAAGTGAAGACGGGCCTGGAGTGGGGTCTTCTACTTGTTTCTTAGAACAGAAACCCTTTCTTCAAAAGAAATCTCTTGGGGAGGCCCAGTACCTAACAGGTGAGGGTGGAGTCTCCTTGGGGACAGAGACAGGAACCTTATGTGGGGATGCCCCCCTCCTGCTTTCAGCCTCCGGCACAGAGAGGCCACTGGCAGGTGCCAGCCTCATAACTACACCCATTCAGTGCAGCCCACACTCCCCACCCCTGCCTGGGCCCAAGGGCTGGTCCCTGGACATGAGGAACTTGGCATCCTCTAATCCATTGGTCCCCAGACAGCACAGGTGGGGGTGCACCTTCACCATTACCCACTTCAGACCTGAGTGGGGGCCTGTAAGTTTGGGAAGCAGAGAGTCAGAAAGAGGGTCCAGACACACACGGGTCCTGAGGCCCACACCCTCAGATCTTGCTTCTCTCTGCTGCTGTAGAAGTTAAGGCTCCCACTGGCCTGGCTTAGAGGAGGGTCCAGACTTAATGGCCAGGATGCGGAGAACTTGTGTTTGGACAGATTCCATCCTCCCTCTCTCCACACAGCCTCACTCCTAAATCCATCTGTGACGTCAGACCCCAGCTAATCATGGAAAAACAGATTAAGTTCTGTAAACTCAATTCTCTTGCTTTCCTTCCCAGTCAGGGTGTCTCGTGGCCTCTGCTCAAAGGAGCTATCGACCCCTCTGTTCCTCTGTTCCCTTTCCTGGCCCAGCCCCAATAATCCTCTTTCCTGCTTCGCCACATGCCTCCAGCAAGAAGGATGCCCTGGCCCTGCTAAGCCTGGAGCCCCTCTGTGTTGCCTCCCCTGTAATGCCTTGAGGGGGTGGGGTGGGCAGTAAGCATTCTGTGTTTTTGTGGGAGGCCGTGCCGCTGGATTTTTCAGGTCACATTGCTCGCACTTCCTCTTGGCCATGGCTGGACACAGCCTGCACCTTATGTTTTGTCCAGGGCTCTGCTCTTTTTCTCCTGTGGCCTCCCTGGATGTTACGCCAATGTGGCCCTGACAAGGTCTGTCCCGTCATTTATTGGAAGACATCGATGAACGTGGGGCTGGGGTCATAAATGCAGGGGTGGAACCCAGATTAATGTGGCCGCCTATGAGATTTCAGGTGAAATCTGAACCCAGAGGATTCTCTAAAGGCTGGGGCCCAAGGGCCATCTTTGAGAATTAGGAAAGGGTCCCCATCCTCCCAGAAGAGGGGCTGTTTGGGCAGTGCATATGGGGGACGACCTAGATTCCTTTCCTGGCTCCCCTCACTGGAGGGCCTCTGGAGCCCTATGTGTGTCTTTTTTTCCCTCTCACTGTGCAAGGCCCCGGAAACTGCCCTGTGGAACGCAATAATATAAAATGCTGTCTAACCCATCACGACGCCTGCAGAGATGAGATGAAATGTGTGTCTGCCTCTCCCGTACCCAGGCAGCCGGAGTGGGTGTAATGAGATTGTCTGAGTGAGGGTTCAGCTGCAGGCCATGGGGGCTCAGGGAACAGGCAGGCAGGCACACAAGTCATGCTGTGGCTCCAATCAGGGGAAGGGTCTGCTGAATACCCCAGCCTTGAGCTCAACCAGGGAGAACTTGAGGAGGACCCTATCTGGCCCCAGCAGCTACCACAACCAGCTTTGCCTTCAGGCTTGAGTGCCTAGGGGTCAGACCATCTTTCCCTGCAGACCCGGCGTTTAGTGTCTGCAAGTGGGGATGGGTAGCCCCACTAGGAAGCCCATAGGCCCTGCATCTCTCTTCCCGACCCCAATAGGCTCAGCAGTACCTCCTGGCTGCTCCCTCCCACTAGTTGAGTGCTGGTTGAAAATAAGCACTTTACCAATTGTATCATTTAATCCACAGGGCTGCCCAGCAGGGCAAGTGCTGTTCTTATGTCTGTTTTGCAGAAGATAAAATGAAAGATTAAAGAGATTAGGCAACTTGCCCACCATCAAGGCTAGGAGATAGTAGAGGGTCTGCTTGAGATTTAATCTTTCTCTGGCCACTTATACACATACTGCTCAGACTCTGCCACAGCTGCCTCCTGAAAAGTCAGTAAAAGTCACCCCAGATTTCATCAACTTGAGGAAACCCCTCACCAGCGCTCAGTGAACACTTATGACAGACTCTGTACCAACAGACATATACAGAGTACTAGTAACTTTTTTTATAAACGGGTCATATTCTACATGCATTTTTAAAATAAAAATCAAATATATTTTACGTAGATTTAACCAAAGACAATTCCATTTTCAGGTATCTAAATGGGAGGGAATTGCTAAAGCTAAGAAAAATATTTCTTTGTCATAAGTGATAATGGTCCCTAAAAGGTTGAACTTAATGGGAAAAAAACCCTAGAAAAATTATCATTTTTTTCAGTTTTTTTTTCTTTAATGGCACATGTGTATGTTGAATCTCTGTGAATGAAATGCACATATAGATGTAACTTTAGCGTCAATAGTAGCGGTTCGCATCTTCATGAGGAAAGTGAATTTTCCCTGTCCACAACTGTCTTAAGAATTTCTGGCTCGGAGCCTGTAGCTCAAGCAGCTAAGGCGCCACAGCCATATACACCAGAGCAGGCGGGACCAAATCCAGCCCAGGCCTGTCAAACAACAATGACAACTACAACCAAAAAATAGCCGGTATTGTGGCGGGTGCCTGTAATCCCAGCTACTTGGGAGGCTGAGTCAAGAGAATCACTTAAGCCCAGGAATTGGAAGTTGCTGTGTGTTGTGATGCCACGGCACTCTATCCTGGGCAATGGCTTGAAGCTCTGTCGCAAAAAAAAAAAAAAAAAAAGAATTTCTGAGGTGTGTCTCATAGAGGTTGCCCTGTTGGCACCCTCAGCTGGAGGGTTCCTATGTGTGTGTGAGTGGCAGGTGTATCATCTCAGCTGTCTGTCCTCTGTTGCAGTGCCGCATTGAGTCCATGCACTGTGGCTTCCAGGGCTGCTCTAGCTGCGGCCCCTGACCTATCTCCACCCAGAACTTTGGACTTTGAGTTGTGCCACCCCCTTTCCTGGGAACAGCTCTTCTTGCAGAGTGGTGCCCCAGGCCCAAGTTCAGAAAAATTATTTTTACAAGCTCTCCCACTGCTGCCCAGGCTGGAGTGCAATGGCTGGCTACTCACAGGCACAATTTTAGCTCACAGCAGCCTCAAACTCCTGGGCTCAAGAGATTCCCTTGCCTCAGCCTCCCCGAATAGCTGGGGCTACAGGTGCCCGTCACAAGGCCTGGCTATTTTTTAAAGACAGGGTCTCACTCTTGCTCAGGCTAGTCTCGAACTCCTGAGCTCAGGCAATCTATCTGCCTCGCTCTCCCAGAGTGCTAGCATTATAGGTATGATCCACCACACCTGGCATTATTTATTTTTTTAATTGTGGCAAATATATATATATATATATATATACAATAAAATTTGCCTTTTTAACTATTTTTATTTATTTATTTATTTATTGCAGTTTTTGGCCAGGGCTGTTTTTGAAATCGCCACTTCCGGCACATGGGGCCAGTGCCCTACCCCTTTGAGCCATAGGCACCACCCCTTTTTAACTATTTTTAAATGTACAATTCCATCACGTTAAGTACAATTCACAATGTTGTGCAACCATCACTATTACAGTTCTCAAAGCATTTTCCATCACTCACATAGAAATTTTGTACTCATTAAACAATGACTTTAATTCCCTTCTTCCCTAGCCCCTGATCTCTAACCTATACTTTCTGAGAAAACAAACTTTGAAAGATTAAAGATATTAATTTTTGTCCAGGCACAATGGCTCACGCCTGTAATCCTTGCACTCTGAGGGGACTGGTGGGTGGATAGCTGAAGCTCACGAGTTCGAGACCAGCCTCTACTAAAATGGAAATACTGAGGCAAGGGGATCACTTGAGCCCAAGAGTTGGAGGTAGCTGTGAGCTGTGACACCACGGCACTCTACCCAGGGCAATAGCTTGAGACTCTGTCTCAAAAAATGAATAAAATAAAGTTATTAATTTTAAAATATATATAAAAACTTTATTTTTTTGAACAGTTTTGGTTCTTGGCAAACTTGAATGGAAAGTACAGAGTTCTGCCGGGCTCAGTGGGTCACGCCTGTGATCCTAGCACTCTGGGAAGTCGAAGCGGTTGGATTGCCTGAGCTCACAGGTTTGAGACCAGCCTGAGCTAGAGACCTTGTCTCTAAAAATAGCCAGGTGCTGTGGTGGGCACCTGTAGTCCCAGCTACTTGGGAGGCTGAAGCAAGAGAATTGCTTGAGCCCAAGAGTTTGAGGTTGCTGTGAGATATGATGCCACTGCACTCTATGAAGGGCAACAAAGTGAAACTGTCTCAAAAAAAAAGAAAAGAGAAAAAAGGAAAGTACAGAGTTCCCATTAACCCATTTTTGCACAGGAAAAATCCTGCACCAAAGTGGGACATTTGTGGTAGTCAAACCGCCATTGACGCATCGTTGTCACCAGAGTCCGTGGATTACATTCAGGACCCCTCTAGGTGTGGGTTTGGAGAAATGTGTGATGGCATGTTTCCACCATTGTAGGATCATACAGAACTGTTTCATTGCCCTAAAAATCCTCCCTGCTCTGCCTGCTCATCCCTTATAATTTTTTTTTTTTTTTGAGACAGAGCCTTAAGCTGTCACCCTGGATAGAGTGCTGTGGCATCACAGCTCACAGCAACCTCCAATTCCTGGGCTTAAGCAAGTCTCCTGCCTCTGCCTCCCAAGTAGCTGGGACTACAGGCGCCTGCCACAATGCCTGGCCATTTTTTTTTTTTTTTTTTTTTTTGGTTGCAGTTGTCATTGTTGTTTGGTGGACCTGGGCTGGATTCGAACCCTCCAGCTCAGGCGTACGTGGCTGGCGCCTTAGCCCACTGAGCCACAGGCACCGAGCCTATAATTTTTTTTTAAACCTTCTTAACAAACCAACCCCTGTCCTATGGAAGCTGAGGAAATTATATTTCATCTGTGGTGTTGTTATATTATTTGCATGCCTTGTTTAGGTTTTTATATTCTATTCACTAGCTGTAATAACAGGCTCGTTGCCTGTGGCTCTGTGGGCTAAGGCACCAGCCATGTAAACCTGAGCTGGCGGGTTCGAATCCAGCCTGGGCCTGTCAACCAACAATGACGGCTACAACCCAACAAAAATAGCCGGGCGTTGTGGCGGGTGCCTGTAGTCCCAGCTACTTGGGAGGCAGAGGCAGGAGACTCGCTTGAGCCCAGGAATTGGAGGTTGCTGTGAGCTGTAATGCCACGACACTCTACCCAGGGCAACAGTTTGAGGCTCTGTCTCAAAAAAAAAAAATAACAATGATTTCAAAATATTTCATAAGTATGAATTCATCATTCATCAGGACTTCTCTATCAGTGACCTTAATTTTGATTTATCTGTTGATCAGTTTGATTTCAACGTCAGGTATTTCTTTATTTCTTTTTTTTAAGAAGACTTTCTGGGGTGGTGCCTGTGACTCAAGGAGTAGGGTGCTGGTCCCATATACCGGAGGTGGTGGGTTCAAACTCGGCCCTGGCTAAAAACTGCAAAAAAAAAGAAGAAGACTTTCTGGCTGCCCAAGTCTGTAAATTTGGGGTAGGATAAAGCATAGCCATTCTGGGACATACAGGAGGAGGATATGCCCCTGCCTGAGGCCCTTGCTCCACTGGTCCTTCTACCAGAGCAAACCTTCCTCTCACCTGCCCCCAACCACAGGTCTCAGTAAGCCGAGCTCTACCCTCCATGAAGTCTTTCCTGGGGCCCCTCTGAGCTGAATGGCTGATCCCAATTCAGTAACCTTCATGGCAACTCTGAAGTCAGGAGGGCTTATCTCCCTTTTTACATAAGGGCAGACCAAGGCTCAGCAGATACTTTTCTGGGAGATCACATGGCTAGTAAAGGCATCCATGTCTGTAGTTACATCCTATAGTGACCTCCTGTCTGTTACATTCTGTCACTCAGAGTTCTGAGTCCTCTATTAGTCATCCACGCACTTACCTGTAACTGTATATTCTTTCCTCCTGCCTCTCTATGTGTCTGCCTGCCTGCTTACCTCCATGGCTCTTTAGTTCCTCACAGACAGAAACATAATTGTTTTTTGTCTAGCCCAGCTTTGGATAGAATCACATCCTCAATATTTACGTTGTCCTATGGTCCTCAGAACAGTCATGTGTCTGCCGCCCCTGGTCAGCCCTAAGCTTTGCTCATTAGTCTAGCTCCACTCGGGTGGTGGGAGCTGCTAAGGGGCCTCTGGGCTCTCTGGACTAGTGTCCCCTGTCTGTCTTGTCCCTCTGACACCACATCAAGACTGTGGACACCACTTGTGTGATCACAGTTCACCTGGTGGCTTGTCTTTGTGGAGCATCATCATGTATCTCTGAAATCTGAGACCTGAGCCAGTGTCTGGGTGCTGGCTCAGGCTCTGAGAGTTCATCCCTGATTGTCACTTGAGGATCTGGAGGTGTTTAGGGAATATACTTAGTCCATCCCTGAAAATCCTGCCTCACTCCTAACCTGTGTGTGTGCAGCAGCACCTGGTGGGCTGGGAATCTAAGGGCATGGAGGGTGGTCTGACTTGGGTGTGGTGAGCATAACAGTCAGGTAAGACTTTGAAAGACAGACTCCTTCAGACTTCTGAAGAACATATAGAGATTGTGTCTGACAACCTGTAGTTTAGATGACCAAATGGGACTTGCTCAAGGTCACTCTGGGTCATTGCATTTACCCGAGCAGTAAAGGAGCACACCAGAGACCCCATAGATGCAGGCGGGTACCACATGTCACACCAGTGCACTGCTTCTGTGGCTTCCAAAGTGTCTTCTGGATCAGATGATCCTGGGGCTCAATGAAGAACCAAGTGGAAGAGCTTTGGAAACACAGCCACACTGAACCTCCGTTTCCTTGTCCTTATCTGCAACCCTAATTTCAACCAAGTATAGGGTTCTCTCTGCTTTGTATCTGCAAGGAAGTTTCCCAAATCTAGTGCCAGAGCTACCCTCTTAGCTGGTTGGAAGCCCATCCTGGTGTCAGACTCCTTGCTGTTTCAGCCAGCTGAGTGGGGCTCTTGTTTCACACTTTCTCAGGGAACAAGGCACGGCCCTAGAGGCTGCAGGGCCATTGCTTCTTTCTCCTGTGGCCTCAGCTTTCAGGCAGACATAGAGAACATATACATGTTGGCCTGGGTCAGGCATCTCAGAGGCCCATTGGAGTGTAGGGGGCATGGGGAAGAACCTTACAAAGGCAGCCCCCTGGCCTTTGCTTTCTCCACAGGCTCCAAACCCACATGCCCTGTGGGCTGTTAGCTAGACCCACCAACCTTGAGGAAAGCCAGCAATGGTCTCTTTTCACTTGTTCTAGGGTCAGTCAGGGAATAGGCAAGACAGTAACTTGGAGCTTTACAGTTTGGCATGAAGGAGAAGGGAAGAAGATGAGAGAGCTCCCTGGGAGAGGGGAGCCAGAGAGAGGTTTATGTGTCCAGATGACATTGCTTAGTAGCACGACCAGGAGTTCTGAGCCAGAGAACTCCCAGGGGCAGTAAGGGTCAGGGGTCATTTATGGCTCCAGGGTTTGTCTTATCTATGGCCAGATGTGAGATGCAGTTTTATGGGGCATATACAGAAGATAGGCTCTAATTGGCTACAAAGATGTTTATTTGCTCTATATTTAAAGCAACTGGATGTGAGAACTTGAGTTGGATGCCCCTTTGGGCTAAGGTTCCTACCAGCCATGAAGGAAAACATAGGGGGCTGTTTTAGGACAATACAGGGTTCATCTCTGACCCCTTCGTATGACCTTTCAACTTCTCTGTCTCTCTCCCTAAATGACTTAAGATTTAATAATTTTTCAGGTAGAGGGGCAGGGGAATGAGGGAGTAGGGAGGAGGGGGGAATGAGTGTGCTCCCACAATTAATGGGCACAATGGTAAGGTATATGGCGCACCTCTTGGAGGTGAGACACAAATATAAGAGGGACTCTACCTAACAAATGCAAATATTGTAATCTAAGTCTTTGTACCCTCAAATTAACCTGAAACAACAAAAAAAGAATTTTTTAACCTTTTATGCTGGTCTTCCTGAGTGTTCTAGTAAATATGATTTTCTCAGTCTTGTTAGATACCCCATAATGCTTTAGTGCTGGGCAATGCTCAAATGCTTCATATAGCTCACTGCCCCAGGGAAGCCACTTGACTCACCAGGCCCTGGCTCTTGTCACTTAGCCGGAGTCCTGCCTGCTGTCCTTAGCATGGTCTTTCTATTATAAAATACTTTTCTGATTCTGCCACTGCCCATCCTGGAAACTTTCACCTGGCTTTATGTTAAACAGCCTGTGACTTCTGGGGGTGACCAGATGATATTTACAGCAAAGTCTCAGCCATCTGGGGCTTAGGTTGTAATTGGTGATTTCATTTTCCAGGTAACTGAGAATGTGCCTTGTCCCAGCATTATGTATTTTTAAAATTTGATTGCTTTAGGTGAAAAGCTTCCTCAAATATATTGTCAGCTTAAATAGACATTCTCATGAATACACTGTTTGCTTATCTTGTCTTCTGTACTTCCCAGACCCAGCCCAATGTAAGGAAGAGAAAATGTGCCAGTAAATCTATATTGAACCAAAACCAAATTTTATATCACTCAGGGTCTTCTGCCAGGGTGCAGCGATGCTGTCTGCAGCGAGTAACATGAGCAGATTGCCCTGAATCTGAAGGGCGGGCTTGGACTGCTGATCTGAAAATGTCTTGCACCCCTTCTTCTTGGTTTCATCTGCTCTGCCTTCTCTCCCATGACCAAGCATCATTATGTGGGTTGTCACAGGCTGACTGGGGAACAGGAACTGTAGCTTATTAGGATTGTGAGTAGAACAAGAGCATGGTGGCTCTTTCCCTGGCCCTTGCTGATAGGGTGACAATTCTTCGCTTCCCCGTGGCTGTGTGTTGGTCAGAGGGTTTATATACAACAGCCTTGTCCTTTAGCAGCTCTCAGCTGACAAGGGAAGCGGAGGTCAGAGAGGCTAGGGAGAGAATTCTAGCCTTGGGTCTGTACTGGGCCTTACCTCTGTGCTGTCAGATCCACTAGCCTTTGCACAAAGTGACTGTCCTGTCCCCTCTCTCTTTCTCTCTCTCTCAGGGGTCTTTGGTGAACTTTGTCATGGTTATTTAAGGAACCTCGCCTAGAAGTCCCAACTCACAGTTCCCCATTGACGGGAAGGCCTGGACTCCAAGATGATTATAAAAGAATATCGGATTCCTCTGCCTATGACTGTGGAGGAGTACCGCATCGCTCAGCTGTACATGATACAGGTGGGTCTCTGGCGAGGGTGGGCCGTGCCAGCCACATAGGGGCCTGTATGTGGGTTGGGGCGGAGTTGCAGCCTTCATAGCCCAGTGCCGCAGGGGCTCCTAAGAAACGTCTGAGTTGCGCTGGCCTTCTGGTTCCCAGTCTCAATGCCAGGCATGTGGAGGCACAGCATAGGAATTTGTGGCATCTGATTGCTTCAGCACTGTGTCCTGGCACCTATAATGCTAGCAATTGTGAGTTTGGGGCTCAGTGGTTAGGGCACCAGCCACATATACTGGGGCTGGCAGGTTCAAATCTGACCCAGGCCTGCTAAACAACAATGACAACTACCACCACAACAAAAATGCTCGGCGCCTGTGGCTCAACGGGCTAAGGCGCCAGCCACATACACCTGAGCTGGCGGGTTCAAATCCAGCCCCAGCCCGCCAAACAACAATGACGGCTGCAACCAAAAAATGGCTGGGCGTTGTGGCGGGCGCCTGTCGTCCCAGCTACTTGGGAGGCGGAGGCAGGAGACTCGCCTAAGCCCAGGAATTGGAAGTTGCTGTGAGCTGTGATGCCACGACACTCTCTCCAGGGTGACAGCTTGAGGCTCTGTCTCAAAAAAAAAAAAAAAAAAGAAAGAAAAACAAAACCAAAAAATATATATAGGCTTGGCCCCCGTAGCACAGTGGTTATGGCCTAGCCACATACATCAAGGCTAGCAGGTTCAAACCCAGCCCCAGCCAGCTAAACAACAATGACAACTGTAACAAAAAAATAGCCAGGCCTTGTGGTGGGTGCCTGTAGTCCCAACTACTTGGGAGGAGAATCACTTAAGCTCAAGAGTTGGAGGTTGCTGTGAGCTGTGACGCCATAGCACTCTACCGAGGGTGACATAGTGAGACTCTCCCAAAAAAAAAAAAATGCTAACAATTGTGTTTAGCACTTACTAGCTCCCTGATCAGTCCAGACATTTTCCCCATGTCCCATTAACTTGGGGCTATCATCACAAAACCCCACAGGCTAGGGCTTAAACCACAAGAGCTCATTGCCTCACTGTTCTGGGGGCCAGAAGTCCTAGACCAAGGTCTGGCAAATTTGGTTTCTGGTGAGGGCTGCCTTCTTCCTGTGTCCTCATGTGGCAGAGAGAGCAAGAGAGCTATATAATCTCTCCTTTTTTAAGAAGACACTGGTCCCATCTTGGGTGCTATACCCATGTGACCTCATATAACCCCCATCACCACCCAAAGGCCCCATCTCTAAGCATTATCACCTTGGAGGTTAGGACTTCAGCATAGGAATTTAGAAGAATACAAACATTCAGTTCATAACACCCCATTTGACAGACAAGAAAGTGTAAGGCCCAGAGCAAGTAAGTTACTTATCCAGCAACATACAGCTCCCAGGTCCACCCTTTCCTTCCTACTCTGGCTGCCTGCAAATAGCAGTGTGGTATCTGTGGCAAGTACAGAGTCACAGATGAGTTTGAGGATGACAGGTTCCTGTGACCAGCCACAGACTCTTTCCTGCTCCCAGGAGACATTACCAGGCTCACTACTCAGTGCCCAACTGACCTAGAACCCAGAATCAGGATCTGGTTGCTTCTGGTCCAGGTGTCAGCATCACCATCACTCTTACTCGTCAGGGTCCCTACTGAGGTCCTGGCTCTATGGAGGTTCCTGTCCCAGCTCTCTTGCCAGCTTCCTACCCAACCTCAGTGTCTGCCTGCCTAGCCGGGCAACTTTCCTCCAAGGTGAGGGTCTCTGGGCCTCCCTTTCTGATTATGAACCTGCTCCTGGCCTGGCACTGGCTCCTCTGGGCATAGCGGTGCTTGAATCTCTGCTACCCAGTGGGGCCTGCCTCCCCTGCAGCATCTTGCTGCAAAACTGTAATTACAGCATAACATGGGGCCATCAGTGTAGGGCAGAGATCCCGGATAGTGGGGTGTCTACCCCCTAACCCCACGCTTGCCTGGTAGGCTCCTCCTCAGAGGAGATAGTCAAGAGCACCCAGCAGAGCTTGAGAAGCTGCTGGGTTTTGGCCAGGCTCTCTCGCCCAGAAGGCTCTGCTGGGAAGAGAATGGGAGGTGATCCCAGCCTCTCTAGGGGGCTGTTTGCTCTGAGCTGATTCAGAAGGGCCACTCAGTTCCCTCTTGAACCACTTACCCCTTAATTATTTCTAGAGAGCAGAGAGAAAGAGGCTTAAATCAGCCCTACCTCTGAGCACTCTGGAAATAGCTCCTCAGCTGAGCTATTTCCTTACTCAAGGACCAGGCTGATCTGCCAAAGCTGCTGTTTGTCCCAGAGTTCCTCAGTTCCCACCCAGGCCAGGATGAGCCCAGACCATGGCAGGCAGCCCCTCACCTCCACCTGGGTCAGGTTCTGGGAGGACTGTCCTCCAGCCTCTAGGAGATACAACAGTTTTTCTGGAGCATAGACTCACCTCTGACTCTGGGCTCCTCGATACACTGTCATTCCCATCACCCCCCTCAAGCTTTCTTTTCAGCATCTGTCTTTGAATGTAGTTGCCCTGTGTGATGCTCAGATCTTCTGCTCCACACATCCCAGGGCCTGTCCACTGAGCTTACACAGGAAGTACCCCTTGATGATCTCTGTCAGCTGGGATTGTAGCAGGTGGAAGCAAGCATCTCGGGAGTTGCAGGGTGTGAGTGTCAACGCTCACGGCCCGCTGTGAGAGCCTGTCAGACAGCCATCACTCCCAGCTGGGCTGAGCCAGCGCACCCTGTGAGTGCTGACTGAGGTCCTTTCTATTGCTTGGAGCTTCCATGTTCTTTCCCTGTGCCCCATCCAGGTGAGCAATTAAAATAGAAAGGTAAAACCAGGGAGGTGCCCATAGCTCAGTTGGTAGGGCGCCGGCCACATACTTGGAGGCTGGTGGGTTCTGGCGGGTTTGAATCCAGCCCAGGGATGTCTGCAAAGACACGGGCTTAGATTGTCAGCTCTCTATAGCATTTGGAAGAAATTCTGTTTGAACTGGGGACTTCAGGCTTCTTTGTTGTTTTATTTTGCTTTTATTGAGATGAATTTCATGTAACATAAACTTAACCCTTTTTTTGAAACAGAGCCTCAAGCTGTTACCCTGGATAAAGTGCTGTGGCATCACAGCTCACAGCAACCTCCAATTCCTGGGCTTAAGCGAGTCTCTTGCCTCCGCGTCCCAAGTAGCTGGAACCATAGCCACCCGCCACAACACCGGGTTATTTTTTGTTTGCAGCCGTCATTGTTGTTTGGCGGGCCCGGGCTGGATTCAAACCCGCCAGCTCAGGTGTACGTAGCTGGTGCTAGCCCGTTGAGCCACAGGTGCCGAGCCCACTAAACCATTTTTAAGTGTACAACTAAGTGGCATTAGTACATTCATAGTGAGGTGCAATCACCACCTCTGTCTAGCTCCAGAACATTTCCGTCACCCCAAGAGCAACTTCATACCCACTAGCAGTCACTCCCCATTTCTTCCTCCCCCATTCTCTGGCAACCGCTAATCTGCTTTTCCGCATGTATGGGTTTGCCTGATCTAGATATTTCATATAAGTGGAGTCATACAACATGTGGCCTTTTGTGTCTGGCTTCTGTCATTCAGCATCAAGGTTTGGTTTATCCATGTCATGGCACATGTCAGGGTTTTGTTCTTTCTTGTGGCTGAATCGTACTCCATTGTAGAGACAGATCACATTTTGTGTATCCATTCATCAGTTGGTGGATGTTTGAGTTGACATTAGCATACAAATATTCATTTGAGTCCCAATTTTCAGTTCTTCTGGGTCAACCTCTAGGAAGAGAACTATGGGGTTATATGGTGATTCTGTGCGTGACATCAGGATGAACCATTGGACTATCTTCTGCAGCAGCTGCACCATTTTACTTCCCACCAGCAACGTATAAAGATTCTGATTTCTCCACATCTTCACCAACGCTTATTCTCCATATTAAAATTAATGACACTGGCTCAGTGCCTGTGGCTCAATGGGCTAAGGCGCCAGCCATGTACACCTGAGCTGGTAGGTTCGAACCTAGCCCGGGCCCACCAAACAACAATGACGGCTGCAACCAAAAAAAATGGCCGGGCATTGTGGCGGGTGCCTATAGCCTCAGCTACTTGGGAGGCAGAGGCAGGAGACTCGCTTGAGCCCAGGAATTGGAGGTTGCTGTGAGCTGTGATGCCATAGCACTCTATCCAGGGTGATAGCTTGAGGCTCTGTCTCAAAAAGAAAAAAAAAATTAATGACACCCTGGTAGATGCAATCTGCAATAGAAGAATCCCCAAGGCAATCAGGGGGCCCTTATGCCCCAATTTCAGATCAGCCAGATGCTGCTTCCTTCTCTGTGGCTTTTCTGATCCACAGGCAGTGGGAAGTGATTTCTTTCTCTGAATCTTCCCACCTTGGACACTTAGCTCTTTTCACCTCTTCGTGGTTGTTTGTGTGTCTGGGACGGCAAGATTCCCAGGGCAGAAGCCAGTCTTTGCGTCTCTTTTCCTAGCCTTGGGCTGGTGTCTTCTTCATCTTGTGGGCTGCTCCTCCCCTCTCATGCGTATGTCCACACAGGACAGGTGTACACACATGCATGGTCACACATGAACACACGTGTAAACCTACATGGACATTGTCACTGTGCCGGGCTGGAAAGCCACACTTTCTCTGGTGTTTCTCAGCTCTGTCGCAGCTAAAAACAGACCACACCCCCACTGCCAGCCAGGGTTAACACAACTGCTGCGGCCCCCTAGCTATGGCTATGATGCCTTTGTCTCCCAGAGACACAACCCTCCCCTGCCTTCCTGCTAGTGGGGCATGCCTTCCTGACAGTGTGGGACATGAGGAAGGGGCAGGAGATAGTCCTGGGATGCCAGGCAGAATAGGGGGACCTGATCTCAGAGGAATGGGCACATGTAGATACATAACATACATGCATGCAGGGCATGTGAACATGTATGTGTGTATACCTACACGTACCTGGACAGACACATACACTCGTGCTTATACTCCAGTTCTAGTGAGCTTATAGGAGGTCCACAGGCCATAAGAACCAAAGGGTGGTACTTTGTGGCTTCTCTTAATGCCAGCATAGCCCATTCCTCTGAGATCAGGTCTCCCTGTGGGGGTACCCCAGGCTCTGTCTGGCACCCCAGGACTATCTCCTGCCCCTTCCTCATGTCCCACACTGGCAGGAAGGAAGGAGAGGGTTATGTCTCTGGGAGATGAAGGCATCACAGCCATAGCTAGAGGGGGGCCGTGGCAGGTGTGTTAACCCTGGCTGGCAGTGGTGTGGTCTGTTTTCAGCTGCCACAGAGCTGAGAAACACCTGCCAGAAAAAGTGTGGATTTCCAGCCAAGCAGTGACCCACACCTATAATCCTAGCACTCTGGGAGGCCAAGGCCAGGAGGATTGCCTAAGCTCATGTGTTTGAGACCAGCCTGAGCTAGAGAGACCCTATCTCTAAAAATAGCTGGGCATTGTGGTGGGTGCCTATAGTCCTATCTACTTGGGAGGCTGAGGCAAGAGAATCACTTGAACCCAAGAGTTTGAGATTGCTGTGAGCAATGATGCCAGGGCACTCTTCCAAGGGCTACAAAGTGAGACTCTATCTCAAAAAAAGAAAGAAAGAGAGTGGGCTTGGCACCTGTAGCTCAGTGGCTAGGGTGCCTTCCAATACACCAGAGCGGGTGAGTTCGAATCCAGCCCTGGCATGCCAAACAATGACAACTACAACCTAAAAATAACTGGGCATTGTGGTGGGTGCCTATAGTCCCAGCTACTTGGGAGGCTGAGGCAAGAGAATCACTTGAGGGTTTGAGGTTGCTATGAGCTGTGACGCCACAGCACTCTACTGAGGGCAACATAGTGAGACTCTGTCTAAAAAAAAAAAGAAAGAAATATGTGAGCCACAGAAATGATCCACATTTGCCAATTTAAACTTTCTAGGACTTACATTTAAAAAAAAGAAGGGGAAAGGAAAAAAAAAAGAAGGAAAGAAAGTAAGTGTAGACTTCTACGGCTAAACTGACCCAGGTTTGGGTTCTAGCTCTGCCTTATTCCAGCTGAGAGACGGTGAAAAAACATTGGGCTCCAACCTCAGTTTCCTTATCTGTGGCATAGACAGCCTAGCTCAGAGTCCCAGTTTCCCATTTTACACATGGAGGAAATGAGGCCCACATACCCGGGGATGGAACTCAGATCCTGAGTCCTGGGACTCCTGGTGGGGGCAAAGGTGAGAGCAGGACAAGGCCAGGACGCTTGTATCTAGACTGGAGAGGCAGCATTCCAGGGGGTCAGCCACCTTTGTGGCAGCTCAGAGGCACTGCTGCTATCCCCATTGTGTCCCAGCCTCCTCTGGTGGGGGTTCTGATGGAAACGACAAGAGTGTGGAGCTCAGGCCATCCCCATTTGGGTGGGTACAGCATGCCACATAAAGGTGAGAGGGCTGCAGCAGGGGCAAAGCTCCTGGGACCCAGGCTGGCCCCTGAGCCTGTGTCCTTGCTGTCATGGAGACCCCAGTTATAGATCCCAGCTGCCCCTCTAGGCAGCCTCCTGTGCTGCCCCAGGCCCCACCAGCCCATCTTCCTGGCACCAGCTTTGTGTGACCTGTCCTTGAACCCATGGTTCCTGAGCCTCCTGTCACTGTGGAATGATGGATTCACAGGTGTGAACATGTCACTAGCTGTTTCTTTACATGTGTTTGCTTACTGTATGTCAGTTGTACCTCAATAACACTGTTATAAAAAAGAGTTCAATTCACAAGACTTGCTTGTACTCTGACTTGTGCTGAGGGCCAGTTGCAGAGATGAATGAAAAGTACTTCCCGGCTCGGTGCCTGTGGCTCAACGGGCTAAAGGCACCAGCCACGTACACCTGAGCTGGAGGGTTTGAATCCAGCCTGGGCCGCCAAACAACAATCACGGCTGCAACCAAAAAAAAAAAAAAAATGGCTGGGCGTTGTGGTGGGCGCCTGTGGTCCCAGCTACATGGGAGGCAGAGGCAGGAAACTCGCTTGAGCCCAAGAATTGGTGGTTGCTGTGAGCTGTGATGCCATAATGCCACGGCACTCTATCCAGGGTGACTGCTTGAGGCTTTTCTCAAGAAAAAAAATGGTGCTTCCAACACCTATGGGGAGATGGGTACAGATGTGGCCCACTAGACTTCTAGGAGACAGGGAGCTGGATCTTCACATGAGCTCCAGGCAGGTGCTCAAGCGTAGAGAGTTCTGCACTGACCTCACCAGACCGACAGGCCTTCAAGGAAGGCTGCTGCATTTTTAAGGAAAGAATAAGACCTTCTTTCTGACTTGTGCTGGTTGCTTGTGGAATAGCTGCTAAGAACAGGCCTTTCCTCTGAACCAGCAGCTCCCCAGAAGGTGTGTCAAAGTGCCTGGCACCAGACCTGAGCTATACTCAGTATTAGTGGTGTCAAAGGTTAAAAAACAAAGTTGCTGGCCTGCCCAGGAGAGCCGTCCATCAGGGGAGGTGCTCAACAAACATGCAACCAGGGGGTGAACAAGGATGGCCTGGCCAGGACCTTGGACAGCTCTGAGAGCTGCAGCTCTCAGGGGTTTCTTGGTCCTTGCATCTTCCCTGCTTCCTTAGCCCCTGGGGAGCTGGGCCTGTCTCTGCTAACCCTTCACCATCATGACCTCCCGTGCTACTCACAGGAGTGGTGGGCAGGGACTTGGGGCTGGCAACCTGTGTAGACAGCAGTCAGAACATTTGGGAAGAGCTCACTCCAGGTGGCATGGCTAAGCCGCGGCTGTCTGGGAAAGCCCACCTCTCTCGAATGCCACCACTGGTGAGCAGCTGAGCACAGCTTGAGCAAAGCTGGCTGTCCTTGGGATGTGAGCTCTAAAGTTCCTAGTGAAAGTTGGGACTGGAATCCATTCATTCATTTGGCCAATCTTTACAGAGTGCCTGCTGTGCAGGGAGCACAGGCTCAGGGGCCAGGCTGGGTCCCAGGAGCTTTGCCCCTGTGGCAGCCCTCCCGCTTCTGTGCAGCATGCTATACCTATCTCCAGTGAGTGATTAGAGCCCTCACTTTCACCAGGTGACAGTGGCAGAGCCTGAAATACATCACCTGTTTCAATCCTCAAGCTTCCTGATAACCCACAGAGTTAGTGATGTTTATCCACATTTACAGATAAGTGTTTGCAGCTCAAGAACTTGCCCGAGGGTACACAGCTGGCCTAATGAAGCCAGCCTGTCCAGAGACATCGGGGCTGCCTCTTTTACATTGCTTGGAGTGGAGCTGTTTGAGCTCTCTTAGTGCAGCCCACCTGTCACCTTCTCTGAAGTCTCAGCTATGAGGATTGGAGCAGAAATGCCCCCCCCCCCGTGCCCTCCAAAGCCTGTGCTGTCCCTATCCAGTCCTGCCTATCCCCTGCTATGATGTTCACATGTACACTCATAGCACAAGGTCATCTTGTGGGATTGCCAGGGGAATGTGATCATCCTCAAGAGTCATCTCAGAGAAACTGATGACCAAGGCACACATGGCCAAGGCCCAAGGACACACATGGCCAAGGTATTGAGAAGCCCATCAGCACTGCCTGGATGGTGACTAGTATCCCCTCCAAATCCACACTCACCCTTAACCTCAGAATGTGACCTTATTTGGAAATTGAAGACACAATTATTTAAGAATCTTGAGATGAGATCACCCTGAATTTAGGATGGGCACTGAACTAAGCGGTGTTGTCTCTATCAGAAGAGGAGAGGTCAGAGACATAGGGAAGATGAAGCAGAGATTAGAGTGACCCTGCCACAGACCGTGGAGCACTGGGAGCCACAGGAGCCAGAAAAGGCAGGAAGGATCCTCCTGAATCCTCCAGAGGAAGGTGCTGAGTGGGCCTGCTGGCCGGCCAGAGTGGGCAGGGCTTCTGCACAGCCACCCAGCACCCCAGAGAGGCCGGGTGAATGCACTCTCCTACTCCTGGCTCAGCTGCATACTTGACTGCCTAGCAGGCAGACCTGGCCCCTCTGCCCTGCACACCTTCTCACTGAGCCTCCAGTACCCCAAGTTCGTTACTTCCTGGTACTGTCTAACAAAGAACCACGAGCTGGGTAGCTTGAAACAACAGAATTAATTCTCTCAGAGTTATGGAAGCCAGAGCTAGAAGTCCCAGTGTCTGCAGTGCTGCTGTCCCTCTCAAGGCCCTATAGGAGGACCTTCTTTGTCAATTCCAGCTTCCGTTGGCTCCAGGCCTTCCTTGGCTTATGGCCATATTATTGCAATTATATGTGCAGAGACCCTCTTTCCAAATAAGGTCACATCCCAAGATTTTGGGGGGGGCGGATTTCAGTTCCTTACCCCCAACGCCCCATCTCCACATAAGTTTGGAAGCTGAAGCCAGAGAGAAGTGATTTGCCCAGAATGAGAGGGAGTTGTTGGTCACAGAGTTGGGACAAGAATTAAATAAATATTCCCCTGGTGCTAACGGGTTACCCCAGAGCAGCTTGGTGCTGTGGCTAAGGCCCTGAAATCAAACATGTCCAAGTTCAAGGCTCAGCTCTGCCATTTAGTAACTGCAGCATTGGACAAATGACAGTCTCTCATTGCCTCTATTCCTCACCTGTGAATTGGGGATGACAGTCATGTTGCGCCTTCCCAAGGGGCATTGCAGTAACTAAAGGAGAACACACGCAGAGCACTTAGCACAACCACACATCAGTGAAGCTGCTGGAAGAGGCAGGAGCTTAGAAACATCTGGGAAGAAGTAGCTGTTTCCACTGAAAGTCTGGTCTATATTCCAGGAGCTCTTTTAAAGAGGACAAGATGGGCTCGGCGCCTGTGGCTCAACGGGCTAAGGCGCCAGCCACGTACACCTGAGCTGGCGGGTTCGAATCCAGCCCTCGGGCCCGCCAAACAACAATGACGGCTGCAACCAAAAAAATGGCCGGGCATTGTGGCGGGCGCCTGTGGTC
>CAUYON010157079.1:0-84925 GCA_963573935.1 Arctocebus calabarensis
GCTACTCGGGAGGCTGAGGCAAGAGAATCGCTTAAGCCCAAGAGCTGGAGGTTGCTGTGAGCAGTGTGACGCCACGGCACTCTACCCAGGGCGATAAAGTGAGACTCTGTCTCTACAAAAAAAAAAAAAAAAAAGAAAAACTCTAACTTTTAATCTAACCAAACTCAATTCAATCAACATGCATGAATTTGTGGCACTTTAATTTCTGTGTGTGTGTGGGAGTGTGTATGTATATGTGCATGCACACAAGTTTAATTTTTGTTTCTAATCAAACTACTTACTTAAACCCCTGAGTTGCTTATAAGTTGATGAAGGACAGGAAGCAGATGTTTTCACATTTGGACCAAGGCTGAGAAAGAAGGTGGTGCATCACTCCAGGAATCAGTGCTGCCTCTGATAAAGAGGAGACAGACCCACAGACAACTGAGGCCCCAAACAGAGCTGTGTCAAACTCAGAGGAAGCAACCCTATGGCTGCCAGGGAAGACTTAGCGCCGCCTGATCTTAAAAGATACCACAATTCACAGGTCCTGTGGCTGCACTTCACCTCCCCAGGAGAAGAGATCTGTAACTCTACTGGAGCAGCCAAGCCTTTGCCTTGATTCTCTGTGTGCCTCTTGGGTAACTAACGTGAATTTCCTGCTTTTTGAACAGCCCATTCTCGGTCCATCTGTCTTAGTCAAAGAATGAGATTCCAGGTTTTTCTACAAGGCTCATAATCCAGGCATGGCCTTGTAGCCTGATTCTTCAGGAGTTTCTGGCTATTCTTGATACATATTACTATACAGCTTTCTTTGCTATATCATTCTAAAGATCCTACCTTATCCAGAGCCCTGGAACGAGATATCCCACAAACAGCTTGATCTACCCTGACTTGTAGAGTTGACTGTACCAAGTTAGGATGCCTTCTTCAGGCAAATACGTCTAGAATAAAGTGACCTATATTTTGTGAACTGGTTTTGAGATGGACCCATGAGCTTCCTCCCCTAGGGATGGATGAGGCATTCCAAGAGACCTAACTAGCCCATGATAAGGCTGTGAGGACATACAGTCTAGGGCAAGAGCATGAGGAAAGTAAAGGAAACTGGATGAGAGGGGACAGAAAGGCAGATGAGAATGTAGTCCACAAACCTTCTGAGCTGTGCAGCTCAGTTACCTACCCAGCCCTTGAACTCAGTGACAGTCCTAAAAGTTTTCAAAAGTTCTAGGTTATATGCTTTTTTTGTTGCTCATCATTCAGTATAATTTCCTTCTGTAGCAATACCTTGATTTTTCTTTTGGGAAATTATGCTTCTCACACGCTCAGACCCTGGGGAGGGAACATGATATAGGCCTAGTCAGTTAAAATACCCTGTTTCTTAGCTACACAGTGATTGGTTCATAGACAGGAGACAACAAAAGTTAATACAATGAGATTCTATCTAGGGGCTTTTGCTAGAACTACTATAAAAGAGATTTCCATAATTCTATGATATCCTTATTATTATATAAACATCTGGAGCTTTAGCAGCTGTTTTTCTATTTTATGGTAAATCTTATGATAGAAATCTGCAAGAGAATAAAATCCCTTTGGGGGAAAGCAAAGTGAAAAGATAGTGAGAGACAGAGTCCTAATGCAATTATTTTTAGCCCCTGGTTACAGCCATTCCTGAAGCCATTACACTTCAACTTTTCAGACCTACGAGCTAATATTGTCCCTTTCCTCCCTTAAAAAAAAAAATAGTTTGAACTGATGGCAGAGTCCCAACTACTACACATCCCTTTTGGATTCAATTAGCTTATGTGGGTTCTTGTTTCTGGTAGCACAGGAATCGTCCTCATCAATCCTTCCTCCCTTTTCCTTCTATTATTTTCTTGATCATGGAAAAAGTGTTAAAAGAAAAGCAAAACTTTCACCTTCAGCTACTACAGTGCCTTGGTAAACTGCACACTCACCACCTACTCATCTTTTACATCCATCTTACTAGTCCATCAAATTTCTCAGTCTGATTCAAGTAGCCTTAAATGTCTTTGGAGAACATAAGAAAGATTATGGGAACTATTTTATGGTGAAGAGAAGCTTACCACTTCTGCTCAAATACCACTGGCCAGAACCCAGTTGCATGGTAGGGAAATGTGACTTTGTCTTACCCAGAAAGGTGCGTTGATACTTTCTTTAGCACTAAACGAACATACCAGCAGCCCACAGTAGGCACTCAGTATTTGTTGAATGAATAAACAATGAAGAATATGCAAAGTTGGGTTTTGTGGGTAATTCAGATTCCTCCTTATACTATCAGATAAATAGGGAAACATATGGAACTGAAGAGCTATATCTAATTGCCACCCATTGGTCACCCAATGAGGTGAGTTCTCTATCCCAAGAAGAACATGCTAAAGTCAGTCTCTCTTCACCTTCACTTAAAATATCTCTCTGGCTCTCATGCCTTCCACACATCATAGGGTTAATAGATTAAATTTGTTTTCTGTGCTGATTTGCTCTTGCCATCCCTATGGCATTCCAAAGTGTGCCAAATATTCCATCAGGTAGGTGAGGAAGGGACAGGAGGGCAGCAGTTTGCTTGGTAAATTCACATTGCATATGGATTTGGAAGTGTTTTGCTCTCAAGAATATGCAGTTCAGAAATACATGCGGGGTGATATTTTCCTTGACTTTAAAAAGAGAATATTTTGACATTGAGAGTCGCATACATACCGGTATATGTACCTATCTACTAAAGAGGAAATAAGTATAAAATCTTATCACTTTTTTTGCCTGGGTTTATATATTCATGAGAAAATATGGCAGAGAAATTTACCCTTAGACATTTTAAAGAGAGGGCCTGCCCAGCTTGGAGAAACTTTTCTGCAGTACTGGTCTACCTGTGGGTGGGGCTCTGTGAGTGCGTCTTTCTGACACTAATACTATAGAATCATGGTGTTTTATTTAAAAGAATATTTTCAGAGAATCAGAATGCAAGCACAAAAATGGATTAGCAATCTTTATAGACTTAGAATACAATTTGAAAAAAACAAAACAACACAGGCTAATATTTCCTTGAATATCTCTTTGATATTGAGATTTCCTTGATTGTTGAGAAGATTTTTCCAAACTGTATTCTGCCTACAGGTGCTCATCAGGAGCATCAATCATCGTGACGTGGATAGAGAGTACAGGTGAACACATGTTATAAAAAAGGGAGTCTCCGAAGCCGCCTCTAGGGTGTGGCTCTGCTTCTAAGGGATTTGCTATTATACCATGGAGTTGAATTTTTCTGGACTTCAAAAGATTTGTATGCAAATCCCTTCTTTGTACTACAATCTTGAGCAAGTGACTCAAGCTCTCTGTGCTTCAGTTTCCTCATCTGTAAAATAGAGATAATTGCTAGCTCATAGGGTTATTGTGAAGATTAAATGACTTAGTGTGCATAACATAAAATACTTAACAATGTAGCTTTTCAGAGTAAACTTTTCAGCTACAATTTTCTCATTATTTTTTGACACATGTATTACTGGACGAGTCTACCTTTGAAGACATTTATGGCTCCATTTTGTAGTAAAATCAGATGTAAGTCGGCATACCTAGTATTAAAGGCAAAATAGGGAAAAATAAATATTACAATTTAAATACAATTGAAACTCTGAAGCAGCTTTCACTATATTTGGTGTCTAGGCTTCAGGATATATGGAAAAAATGAGGAGAGCCAAACTCATAAATGACCTCCAGACCATGAGAACCTAGGGTTGGTTAAAAAGGTGACCGTGGGCAGAGCGATGTGGCTCGCGACTGGAATCCTAGCACTCTGGGAGGCTGAAGTGGGTGATTGCTTGAGCTCAGGAAGATAGAGACCAGCCTGAGCAACAGTGAGGCCCTGTCTCTACTACAAATAGAAAAAGATTAGCCAGGTGTTATGGTGGGTGCATGTAGCTCCAGCTACTGGAGAGCCTGAGGCAGGAAGATTGCTTGAGCCTAGGAGTTTGAGGTTGCTATGAGGTAGGCTGGTGCCACAACACTCAATCCCAGGCAAAAGGGCGAGATTCCATCTCCAAAACACAAACCAAAAAGAAAAAGAGTGACTGTGTGTGAGGGCTTTCACGAACAGAAGGAGGTGGATCAAGGTGGTGGGAAGAGGAAAGTGGCAGCGCATGACCAGACAGGATGGCCCTTTGGGCAGGCCCCACAGCAGGCCAGGCAACCCTAGTTAGATGCGTTAGTAAGCTGCCAACTCACTGGTAGGTTGACCTCAGGAAGGCATTTAAATTCCAGTACCTCCTTTTTGTTGTTGGTAAAATGAGGAAAATAATAAGATCTGTTCTTTCTTCAACTAAAATGAAAAAAGAGAGAGAGAGAATTGGGAACACGTCAGAATTTAAGAGGTAGAATGTGTCATTGTACTACAATAAATAAGTATTTTGGGGGTAATAAAGAAAGGCTTTTTAAAAGTTATTTATTAAGAAAAAAAGTTACTATGGTACGTGAACACATAGAGTTGACTTAATGGCATAAAAAAGTGTAGGATTAGGCCTTAGAAAACCCAAGTGTTTAAAAAGTAGGACCAAGTACTTATTAACCTTGGGCAAGTTACCTAACTTTTCTCAAGGCTCAGTTTTTCTATCTGTAAAGTTAGGACAATATTGTATACCCCATAGGGTCACTGTCAGGAACAAAAATAGGTGAAAACATATAAAGTGCACATGCATAAGTATATGTGTGAATATGTGGTATATATATATAATAAATAATATATGATTTATATATTATTATATATTATTTATTATATATGTGTAGACATATATAATAAATAATATATGATTTATAGTCAGGGTGCAGATTGGGTTTATTTATACTTAAGCTTTAGTATCTATAATCCATGGATAGACATCAAGGGAATATGAACCCCCTCAAATTTTCTTTGTGCTTATTCTTTTTCTAGGGAAGGAGTCCTCAGTTATCATCATGTTTTCCATCCAAGGAGTCCAAGGACCTTGAAAAGATAAGCATGACCAGTGTAGACAGAGAGATGGTAGACTCATGAATACCTGCTCCCATTTCACCCACTAACCCTAATTCAGAATGTCTAAAGCAGGGGTCATGTAGAGTGATAATTTCCCCAATTCAAATACACAAAGTTCTCCTTAAATGGAGAAAAACTGGAACCTGGAAGAGAGGACTTCCCTTTGGCAGGGACCAAAATTTCATAATAAATAATGGGAAAGAGCTTTAGAACTTTATCTTTAAAAATAAGGTTAAAATTTTTAGAAGTGAATACTAACATTATTTTTCAATAAAGTATAGAGATTATAATTTCAACAACCCTGTAGTTTTGTCAAGAACAAAGAATAAGTGTTGATTCATTTGGCTCATTTTTTCATAACCAGGTTGTATGAGGGCACCACGTGACACCCTTCATTTTCATCAGTGTAGTCATTAAGAGGTTGCCTTTTGCAAAAAATACTTGAGACACATACTATTTTCTCAATGACCTGTCATAAGTCTTTAACATCTAATCATTCTTGGAAGCCCCTGGGCTGTCATTATGCTTATTGACTTTTTAAAAATTGATAGCAAGTTATCTTCATTTGTTAATGGATTTGCATGTGACCCAAACCTGATTTCCAAAATTCCTTTCATCAACGTGACAAAATCTTACAACTTTTGAAAAAATTGCTACTTTATTTTGCAAGTGGTAGACAATCTATTGCAATTTATTACTGAAAACATCTAGATAATCCAGAAAAGAAATACACAAAGAATTGACTCTCAAGAAAGTGGGAGGCCCAGTGTTAAAGGAGGAAGGATGTCTCAGTGGCGCTCATTTGATAAGTGGTCAATTAATCCATGAATGTTTTAATGTTATGACAACTTCGGCTTTCCTGCTACCTTTTAACCACTCGCCCCAGATAATGAATTTGTGGATAACGGGAACCCAGGGGGAATCCCTGTATAGTTAGTACAAACTGGTACCAGGTTGGGGCAGGGCAAGGGCCCTTTGATTGCCTTCTCCCACAAAAGCCATGTTGCACATAGTGGCTGGTGAAGGGGAAATAATACATTTCAGGCAAGTGGCGGTTAAATAAGCCCCTGAGAATCGGTCCATGAACTCTACTCTAGTGGAAAATGAGGCCCACATTCCAAACCAATTTCACAACACCCCCACCTCCCTTTTTAATAACAACCCATTTTAACATAGGGGGTTGCCTATTCTGCAATTCTGTAATAGTGAATTTTTGCTTATTGTGTTTCTGGATAACAAGGTGTGCCTGTGTTTCTTTCTTGCATATCAGTTTGCAGAGAGTAATTGCCCTGTGATTCTTAATCCAACCCGTTCACGCATTCCTTTCTGCATTGTTCCAGTTTGTCATGTCTGAGCTGTCTGTCACCTGAGAGCTGATCTTCCTTTACTAAAATCCATTCAAGAAACATTTCTATCCTTCAAGATGTCTGGTACAAAGATACACTGTTTTGACGGAGCCAGCAAAACATTTACAGAGCATCTTTCCCCCAATACTCTTACGTTACTTCCCAAGGAAAAATCTGTTTATAAAATAAAATGGTGGAATTTAGACACATGACTGGTTTTTGAGGGTAAGGGGGGTGGTCACTTAGTAAATACAACTTAAAGAATAATAATGTTAATATTTGTTCCTTTCACCAAAAATCTTATTATGTACCAGATACTGTGCTAGTCACTTTTCAAAACTGATCTGTTTTAATCCTTATAATTACTTTCTCTGTGAGGGCCTCCTCATCCCCAGTGGAATGGAAGCTCTACAAGGACAGGGATTTTTGTTTCTTTATTTATTGAAGCATCCATGGTGTCTAGGACAGTACCCGGATATTCAAATATTCAAGAAATATTTTCTGAAGAATGAATGAATCCCCATTTTATAGAGAGGAAAACTGAGGCGTGGAGAGGCTGGTTATAAGCAATTCACCTAAGGTCACAGAGGTAATAAATAAAAAATCAGATTTCAAACAAAATTCAACAGCAAAACCCATAGTCTTAAAAGATATGTTCCCTGTTCCATTCAACACACACAGACACTTTAGCTCACCATGGGCCAGCTGCTGAAGGACACATTTTTGTTACCCATCCTCCTCCTTCTCCATCTGTCCTCCTCCCACAAAAGTCCTCTACAGGTCCTTCTGCTGGCCGTGTTCACTGGTCTGGTAACCTCCCCTGCCCAGTTCTCCTTCCCTTTGTTATACCCCGCACCCGAGGATGAACTGTTAATTATAACCACCACAATGTCTACACCGGTCCGGGAGACGGGCTGTTTGGCAGCAGCTGTGAAAGCTGAACTAAGTTATTTGGGGATTAATCCACTGCTGAATGTAGTCTTACAAGTACAGCTTTGAGATGGGGGGGAGATAAAAGGAGTGAATGCTGTTCTTATAAATGTGGACTTCTACATAAGACACACACAGGCATACCCACAAATACGTTGACTAAAAGTTAAAATATGATTATCAAAGGATAAGAAGGACTTAGGACTGTAATGTAAAACATTAAGAAATATGCCTCGGCTTTCTGTGTTCTGCAGGGATAGAAGCATACTCTGAGCCAAGGAGAGTTTAAAAAAAGAGAGAGATAGCAAATTGAAATATCTTTAGGTAGACTTAAATATAGCTTCGGAGATTATAATTCAGATCAAGGCAAGAGCTCCATTTCAACATTCCTTAACTGCTAGTAATATAACAAAGGTCTGCAAATTGGGAGGTACGTCTGCTTGGAAAGGGATGCTTATCTGATCTCAGCCCATCTTTCTTCATGTTTCAATCCCAGAACAGCTGCCCTGCTCTTGGGAGACACTCGGCAGTGGTGCACAGACCAGCTGGCAGCGGCCTGGCTACCCCGCAGCGTGTGTGCATTGGCAGGTGGAGATGTAGCTGCAGGGGGGATACCTGGGTGGCTGCTGGGGGGCAGCTGCCATGGCCCATAACTGGGCAGTACCCTACTTTACCCTGATAGGAGGGGGTGACGAGATAGAGACAGTGGGGCCAGGAGAAGGCGGTGGCTCGAAATAGCCAGGCTAGCTTCCTGAAGCCAGGGATGGGGTGGGAGAGGGGTTATTCCTCCCCTTTCATTCACTTACTCACTCGCATCTTCATTTGTTTGTTCCTTCACTCCTTCATTCATCCACTCACCTTCCATTCACTCAAACATTCACAGAGCAATGCGGTATGACAATCACATGCACACACCTGGGGGACTTCCAGTGTGCCAGCTGTGGGACTTTGGGGAGTTACTAAGCCAGGCCAAGCTCCAGCGTCCTCATCTGTACAGTAGGCATAGCAGCAGTGCCCACATCGTGTGCTGCCGGGAGACTGGGAGCCAGTGCAGGGAAAGAGCTTCACATGCCGCCTGGCACATGGGAAGTGTCCGTAACAGTGGACGTTAGGACGAGGACGACAGTGCTGCGGGAGCCACAGAGATGCAGCTCATAGGCAGCTGTTTCCAAGGGCCACCTGAGAAACCCCCAGTCTGCACAGCTGTCCTTGAGCAGAAGGTTGTCCTTGTTATACGTGAGCAACAAGATATAAAACAGAAGAGTGAAAGATTCGCTGGAGAAAGGTCCTAGGCAAGCATCCTGGAGAAGGCTGACCTTGGGCCCAGGGTCTGCCCACTGGCAAGGTATCTTTTTGCCGGAGTGTGGGAGATACGGCTGCCCTGTTCTGAGCACTTGGCAGGAGAGTGTCTGTGGAGCTCGCAGGAGCTCCAAGCAGGCTCCAGAGGGAGAGACGTTTCCCGGAAAGGAGCTGTGGTCACATTCCTTCAGAAACAGCTTTTAGAGGTCACTGAAGGGCAGTCAGCAGAGAGGCGTGACAGTGGGATTGGGGAGGGGACACACACCACAGAGACACTGGACAACCTGCCACTCTGTGCTAGTTGTGCTAGTTGTTGAACATGACCAGGCCAGGATGTGAATGAAGGTTCCACTCAGCCCCTCCCTCAGAACCTCAGGCTTACCCTGCTGACTGGCTGCCTGAGAATATCCTGAAGAGCACAAATCCCACAAGCTGTCCTTTCCCAAAAGGTTCCAGAACATACGCATAAATGTGTCTGTCACATGCATCAGCCTGGCTTTCTCTGTGGAGTCCTTGGCATATTAAAGGATCTGAGAAGTCCTGCAATAGGCAATCTGTTTCACTTGTTTTAGCTCAAAATTATCCAACCCTGAAACAATTTTTAAAAAATAATGCCCTTATTCTTCTTAGCAAAGTATCTCAAGAATGGAAGAAAAAGTATCAAATGTATTCAGCCCTACTATGAAGCTAATCTATAGCTTTCATATGAGGGGTTCAACCCAGTTATAGCACAAGAAATGGGGAAAGGGGCAAGGGAGGGGAGGGGAGGGGGAAGAAGGGTGGAGGGAAGGTGATTGGTGGGATCACACCTACGGTGCATCTTACAAGGGTACAAGTGAAAATTACTAAATGTAGAATGTCTTCATGTAGTGATTAAAAGGCCATGAAGGCTATGTTAAATAGTTCAATGAAAATATTTCAGATTGTACATAAAGTCAGCACATTGTGCCCATGATTGCACCAATGTACACAATTATGATTTAATAAAAATAAAATAAAAATAATGCCTTTGTCCTAACCCTCTCATTTTACACATAAAGAAGTGCAGGTCTAGAGTGAAGAAGATGGGACTCTCTCAAGGCTACACCGTCAGTCTGGGGACCAGCCTTTGCATTCCTCTTCACTTCCCCATGGACTCAGGACACCTCCATCAAGTGCCACTGCTCCTTGAAATAGGTGGTGACAATGCTGACACTTCTGTCAAGCAGAAGTCATTCAAGGTGACTGCCTTTTAACACACTACTAAAAACAAACCATGAAAGCCCTCTCTGAAATGTCTGATGGGGAACAGATTTTAATCCAAATTGCTGGAAGACAGGCAGGTGGGTAAAGAGACAGAGAGGCAGGTGGGCGGAGCCCGACTCAGCATCCCAGGTCCTGAGTCTGGGCCCAGCTCTCCCCCGGTCCTGGCTGACTCTCCAAGTCTCAGTTTTCTCACTGGGAATCTAAAGGATTGTGCTGTCTTTCAATTCTGCCTATTTATGGGTCTGAAGAAGAAAGGCTCGGCAGGATTCAGGTTGACCCCTGGGCTTTGTGTGTGGCCCTAAAGCCACACTGAAACTCTTTCGTCCATTTTGGTGACTTTTATGCTTCTCTGCCTCCTCACCTATAGAGCGTAGCACTCTCTGCCCAAAGTCCTCCCACCAAAGGCTCCCTGGAAGGACATTCCATCCACTCATTCTGGTCTACAGGCCCTGTGCAAACTGGCTACCATCCCCTTCTCTACCACCACCCTGAACCCTGCCTCAATGCCATTTGATTCCTATCGTCATGGCCCATCCTTGTGCCAGCTCCTTCTCAGCCCAGGTGTCACTGTCTCATATCAGCCTTTCAAGCCACTTTATCTGAAGCAGCATCCTCACTCTTGGTACCTTCCACTTCATTTCTTCCTTTGAACTTACCACTTTTTAAACTCAGTTCTTTGTTCATTTAATTTCTGACTCTCCCCAACAGGATGTAATCCATGAGAACAGAGAGTTGTTTAGTCTATCTATAATTTACCACTTGTTACACTGGTAAACGTAGGTGCTCAGTAAATACCATTTAAATAAATAAACAAATGAATGGACGAATGAATGAATCCTCTGCCAGGAAAAAGCCTGTTTACCCATTCAAGGCCCAGGTGAAATAAAGTCTTCCCTGAATCATCTACACAATACTAAAAAGCCACTTTCTCTGTATTCTGATGGACCTTGTGCCTGCCCCTCAGAGGATGCTGTGGGCAGCTATGCCCTCTCTGCTCTGAGGGCAGGGACCTGTGTCTTCCATTCAGTAAGTCCTGGACCTAGGTCTTCAACTGAGGTGGGTCCTCGGCAGGGCTTCCATTCTGCTTAGAGAATAAATTGCTTTTCTACAACCAAAACATCTCTAGACTCACACAAGCAGGGATTTGCTTCCTCTCCAAGAAAGATCAGCTGTAAGAGTTCTAAAGCTTATGTTTAAATTGTTTACATCTTCTGTCCACGTGCATCCCCCAAGAGAAAGATCATCTGGAAGCTACGTGATCCAGCGGAAATCGCTTTCAGGAGAGGCATCGCATCCTGGGTTCTAATCTCAGGCCGCAGCTGTGGCACCGGGAGCTGCCTCTTTCACCTCTCTGAACCTTTTAGTTTACGCAAGGGGTGGAAAAACCTGGCATCTGAATACCTCCTCCCTCCCACCAGCCCATAGTTGTTTTGCATTTATGGCTCAGTCCTCCATATTTTTTCTCTAGAGGCCTACACACAAGGTTCGATAAGGACTACTATAGTAAGTGCAGCCAAACACTCAGAGAAATAGGAGATCATCCATTACTCCCTAATTGGTATTTTAATTGAGACTCCATCTGCCATGCCCAGTTTGTACCAAATAAGGGGATTTTCCTATCTGTTTAAGATTCAGGACTTTTCATAGACTGCAAACATGTCAAACTCACAGCAGCTCCAGATCCTAGCATTTCTTTTTACCCAGCCTTGCAGATTAGCTGTAAAGCCTGCTTGGTCAGCAAACATTCCTGCTGGCCTGGAAAAGCTCTTCAGTTCTTCCCATTCTCACCAGGACTGTGCCACAACAGCTATGAAGAAGGATAAGCTGTTTTCCATTCCTGTGAACATTTCGGGGCCTGAAGTCTGCCTTCTTTCAGATTCCATGGGCCTTTGCTAATTTGTATGACAGCTTCAATGTAAATAGGACACATCTGCATGGGTTAAAAAAATAGCCACTCATTGTAAAGGGCAGGGTACTGTGTTTATTTATCATCTACAACTGGAAATCAGATTCTGTTTCTGGTCTAGAGCAGCTGATGGTTTGCGACAATCTCTCAGGCATTTTGGAATACTTTTAGTTGACTATTGACTGTAAGAATTATTCTAAACTCATTTTATTTTCTGCTATTTTTTTTTCTCAGCTTGTTGTCTGGGAGAATACTGTGAGTACCTACAAAGGTGGATTTTCACAGACCCAGTTCTGGAGGCAAACACACCTACCTAATCAGATGTCTGCTGGCTACTGTGATGACACTTCTCTTCCTAATCCTGCCACTGTGATTTGCTGGGCAGGGACTTTACACCAGGTAACGGCTTCATGGATGTCCTCTCCTTTGGTCCTGTCAACCACCCTGGGAAGTATATGTTATTGTTCTGCTTTGAGAAATGAGGAAACTGAGCCAGACAGAGAGTCAAGCCCACTGACTAGACATATCCTGGAAAGCATAGAATTAGAGCCTGAGCCCATGGCCAATATTTATAACCATTATCTATAATATCTGCACTAGCCTCATGCTTAGGCCATTAGTCAGAGCCTGCCTGAGCCCAGAATTAAATCCTGTTGGTGGGTGAAGGAATTCAATCAAGAGAAATACTCAGGTATAGAAGTGGTATCTTTAGTTTGCTGAGATGGCCCAATATGCCTCTTAAATTTTATTATACTATACATAGATATTTCATGTGTATGTGTATGTTTATGTGAAGGAACATGTTTAAAATTGTCATTTCTGTAAACATTTTTTATGAGTTCCTCCATGGTTCATTTTAATTCTATTGAATTCAATAGGTGAGGTAACATACAATTACTCCTGCTGGGCACGGTGGCTCACGTCTGTAATCCTAGCACTCTGGGAGGCCGAGGCAGTGGATTGCTTGAGCCCAGAAGTTTGAGACCAGCCTGAACAAGAGTGAGACCCTCTCTCTAAAAATAGCCCTGTATATGGCAGGTGCCTGCAGTCCCAGCTACTTTCGAGGTTGAGACAAGAGGATTGCTTGAGCCTAAGAGTTTGAGGTTGCTTGAGCCTAAGAGTTTGAGTTTGAGGTAGAGTACTATGATACCTCAGTACTCTACAGAGTGTGACAAAATGAGATTGTCTCAAAAAATAAAAAAGATTACTCTTATAGTAATAATGACAATAGCATAAGCTGCTAACATTTATGGTTGCTTGCCAAAGGCTGGCAATTTGGGAAGCAATCTGAGAAGTCACCTTGAAAATGTTAACAAATTACTGAAATCTATCAAAAAAGCACTACAAATCAGTGATAGGTAATCTGATATAGAAAGATATCCATCATACATAGAATACAAAATAGAGGTTAATTTGTATAGTACAAGCTCAATTCTTGTAAAAATGTGTGTGTGTGTGGACATGCATTTGTATGTTGGGGCCTGGAAGAATCTTGGGAAGGACATAGAAAGTGGATTTGGGGACGTTGCAGAGGGAGCTTTTACTTTCCACTTGATGCATCTCTAATTTGTTTTTACTTCTTATGTGCCTGTATTTTTAATTTTTTCCTTTTATTAAGTCATATACACATAGATCATGAATACATTTATGCTTTTGTGGGTTAGAATGTATTGATTTTTTTATACCATTTGGAGTGGTTACATCAAACAAATTAATATAGCTTTCATCTCATTTACTTAATTATTGTGTTAAGACCTTTATGTTCTCAACTTGGTAGTTTAAAAAGTGATAAAGATGACATTTAAAAGCATTCCCAGCCGTCTGGCACAGGCAGCCCAAGCCACCATTGGTGAGCCCCTTCAAGGCCAATCTGCTTCCCAGATCATCTACCTGCTGGCCAAACTCTGTCCTGAATGCCCACTTCACCTCAGGGCTGGTTGAATCAGCCAAACCATGCCCAGCTATTTGTAAGCCATGTAAGTCTCCCTCCTCTTCCTCCTTATTCCTGGTCACATATCCCAATGGTCTTTCTCCCTGTCTTCAGTGAGGCCAAGATAGCTGGGAACAGTGTGCACTCCCCAAAAGGGGCCAGAACTCAGCCCTCTTGATGAGGAAGGCTCGCTCCAACCCAGTTGAACAAGAGGAGGTCAAAAGGTACACACAGGTGTCAGCTCCTCAGCAAAGAAACCCTCCAAGCTTGATTCCCCCTTTGCCGCAGGCTGTCCAGCAGGGCCACTGATGCTGTCCACAAACACCGGTGAGCACATCACTCTGCACGCTCAGTGATTCAGAAGGCACGCTGCCCAGCCATCAGCAGGACACAGATCAGGTGCTGGGTGGAAGCACCTGCCAATCAAAAGACTTTTCCATGTGAGCCTACTTCCCCCAAGCTTGAGAATGTGGTTTCCAATCTTTCATGTTTCAGAGCTGAAGTTTCAAGGACGCATCTGGACAAAATATGCTTTCCATATAGGCCAACAATTTATTTATTTATTGCTTATGACATTGTACTTGGCAGCTAAGAAGATATAAAACAATTTGAACCACTCTGCAGAAAACGGTTGCAGAGTTGCCACTGGAGACTCTAGCAGAAGATAACGGAGGAGAATGGACTCTTGCAGATCTTCCTGTAACTGACAGGCAGAGCCTCTAGAGGCAGACGCTCCCACTAGGAGATCACATCTCTTTCCAGCCTCAACTCCTGCTTTGGCACAAGGAGAGCAGAGGCATGCGCTGGAAGCCTCCTCTGGCAGAACAGATGAAGCCAGCCTAAGGACCTTTGCTACCCAGCCGGCCACCAGGGCAGATGGATGTTTTGAGCACTTGTTAATGCCATGGCTGGGCTGACTCTCTCCTTGTGTCCTTTCCCACTGACCCTGTGGGTGACCCACCCATTCCTTGTCAGGCCTGACCATTTCATCGCACACAGTCCTGCTTCAACTGCAGATCCCCACGTGTCTCTGCCTGAGAGCTTCTCTGGCCTCTAAAGGCTGCCTGGCTTGCGTAGGCTGCTGGCAGGTAAGGAGTGTAAGGGCACTGATGCCCCCAGGGGCAGCCCTCTGCCAATGATAGACAGGAATGAGAATGTATTCACATGGATCCCAGCTCCCACCCCTAAGTAGCTGGCTCCTGTGTAGTAAGCATTACAAACAGGCACCCTGTGATTAGTTTATGCATGGGTCATTATGAAAGTTTCAAGATATATAAAAATCAAGAAATATAAAATCCTCATGGAAACAAATGAAACCCTCTCAGCAATACTGGTACGCCAAGCAAGTTGAACTTGCACAGGTGAATCAGAAAGGATGCTGTTGACTGTGATTTGGGGAAGTGAAATAATGGACTATAATACAGTCTGTGCCAAAACTTTGACCCATGTATAGAGGACTTTAATTGGGACGACTCAAGTTTTACCTTAAAACTGGTCCCTGGCAGGACTAAGCTCCATTTATCAGTCACCCACAGTGCTGGCTTCATAATCCCCCTTTACTGATTACATTCCCAGCCCTGACCCACTCTCCCACTGCCTTTCCGATGTTGCCTGGGATAGCATCCCCCAGCTTGCTTGTATTTCATCCCTGTTATAGAATCTGTTTCTGGGGAAACCCAAATTCAACTCCTACCCTAATCCTGCCCAGTCTGTAAGACAGAGATCATAAATGATCATAATTTAAAGCCCCCAGATTGCTACAGGCTGGTTGTTGGACTTCCAGGGTGTTTAAAAGAATTCAAAAATTAGTTTCAATGATGCAAAAAGTGAAAGATTTCACAAAGAAATCTAGATTCTTGGATTTTATTGAAAAACTTCATAGATATGGCTAAATCGGGCCTACATTTTATTGACACGTGTGGTGGAAGCTGAGCTGGAATGTCTCTTTACCAGGCATAACTATGCAGTCTAACCCAGCCCACCTGGCCCGTTTCTTTCACTGCCATCTCCAGTCTGAACCCTGGGCAGCTGGGTCAGCCAGCCTACCAGTCAGGCCAGGTGCTTTCTTTCTTTAAAACTTTCAGCTTTCCTGAGAGCCTACGTCATTGTGTGGACCCCTCAGACCTGAACCATACACAGAAAAATTTTGTGCACAGAGGGATGTTCTGCCAGCAGATGCAGTGATATTGAGTGATATTAGCAAGACGAGGGTCACTAACAGCTAAAGACTACAACTATGTCAGGTGCCTGCTAAAACCTTGGAATAGATATATATTTTTTTCTTTTTCATTTTACTCTTCTTAGCCACTCTATGAGGTAGATCCTGTTATTTTCCTCCTGTTTTGTATAAGAAAACCGAGGCTTAAGTAGCTGGAAAAATTATCCACTTAGCTTTGAAGTTCATTTAACTTCAAAGTTCATGTTCTTTCAATCTGCAAAGCTGCTTGGCCATTCTCATCCAGGGCATAGGATGAGAGTATTCATGAAGATCCACAAAAGAATCTTCCTTAAATGGTTACTATTCCATCATCCAGTGATGGCCTTGAATCTGTTAGGTTCTGAAACCTGACTGTTAGTACACAGAGACAGTTGATCTCCAAAAGGACAGCTCCCAAAGTAGCCAGCCCCTGTCTGGTTAACATTGCAAATCAGGTGCCTTGTGATTATTTTGCATGGAGAACTTTAATTGATGCCTGGACCCAAAGACCTGCCAACTTCTACCAATCAATCTTTCCTTATAGGAATTCACAAAAGAAACCAAGTTAGCCCCTAAAGGTAGTTGAATTTACAATGACATAAAGCCCTTGCTGCACAACCTGTAATGTCTACCTGAGGCAAGTAGCCTTCTCCCTGTAGACATACCTTCTAGGGAGGCAGAAGTTTAAAATGACTTTAACAGAGAGTAAGAAGAGTCTCAATGGAGAGGGCAATGGCACCCCCTAAACTGGAGGTGCTGGCTGAAGTAGTCATTTAAGGGCGTCAGCTAAGAGACCCAGGGCACTAATCCATCACAGGCTGGTGGCATTCATGGGAAGAGTGGCTACTGGATTCTGGGGTTCTCCCTACTCACTCCTCTCCCCATAGAGATAGTTTGGCCATCAAGAGACTCCACGGCCATTGTACCCATCTCCTAGCTAGTCCTGGGAGGCACATCCCCAAGATTCTCCCCTTTGACCCCCTAGCTCTTTGCTTACATGGTGGGCTGCCATATCTTCTTTGCTGTTTATCTGTTTTTCTTTGCTGTTAATACCTGCAGGCAGCTCGACCTAGCCTGACTTGCTGGGAGCCATTTTGGCTGTGTAGGGCAATTTGGCAAATCTCTATTCTGATCTATTCCATTTTGCTTTCATGAGTGCATAATCTTATTTCTTGTATTTTTTTCTTTTCTTTTCTTTTCTTTTTTTATTTTTTTTGAGACAGAGTTTCCTTACGTCACCCTCGGTAGAGTGCTATGGTGTCACAGCTCACAGTAACCTTAGACTCCTGGGCTTAAGCGATTCTCTTGCCTCAGCCTCCCAAGTAGCTGGGACTATAGGTGCCTGCCACAATGCCTGGCTATTTTTTGGTTGTAGTTGTCATTGTTGTTTGGCAAGCCTGGGCTGGGCTCGAACCCACCAGCTCTGGTGAATGTGGCTGGTTCCCTAGCTGCTGAGCTACAGGCGCCAAGCCCGTTTCTCGTATTTTCAAGTCCTTGGGGTGGGAGGGAGTAACATCATCTGCCCTGATGTACCAGTGTGTTTCCTTTATGTCTCTTTGACCAGAATGTGATCCATCCAAGGGAAGGAGAAAGAAATCAGGATAGTGAGAATAGAGACTAGGGCTACCAAAGAACACAACTCACCTGGGCCACTACTATTATTACTATATTGGCCATATTTCTTAACCCTTCTGGGTATAGGTTTCATTGTCGGTAAAATGCAGATAATTATTTCTAATTAAAAAATTTGCTTGAGGCCAGACATGATGGCTCTTGCCTATATCATAGTGCCTTGGGAGTCTGGAGTGGGAGGCTCATTTAAGGCCTCCCATAAATTTGAGACCAGCCTGGGCAACATAGTAAGGCTTTGCTTCTACAAAATATTAAAATATTAGCTGGGTGTGGTGACATGTACTTGTAGCCCCAGCTACTTTGGAGCCTGAGGTGGAAGAATCACTTGAGCCCAAGAGTTAAAAATTAAAGTGAGCTATGATTGCACCACTGCCCTCCCAGCCTAGGCAACCCATTTCTTAAAAGAAAAAAAAAATTCTTCTTGAAGAATCAAATAAAGTAATGTGTGTAAAGTGCTGAGAAATGTTTGAAAATGGGAAATATTAAATAAATGGAACAATAATAACAGTAATGGTTATAATTAGGGCATGTCTCATGTCCCTATAATTATACCCTATAATTCTGAGATACAGATTCCACGACAGAACTTAGAAAACACTTGCAAAATTGATTTGAACAAGACTCAATAATTAGTGCAATTTCTATTCATCTGGACTCCAAATGGCTCCTGAAAGAAAGCATTTGTTTGCTCTTATAACTAATCATTCAGGACTAAGCTGGCTCTGGGCACACCTGGACTCAGGGTCTCTAATGATGCCCTCAGGGATCTGCTCTACCCCTCTTTCCATCTCTCCTACCTACTTTCCTTTACTATCTGACCTCATTCTCAGGATAATTTCTCTTCATACTATGGCCCTTGTTCCCCTGGCACCCCAAATTTCATCATCCCAGCTTCTAATTCCATAGAATCAGTACTTCCTTTTCCAACAGGCTTCACTCAAAATCTCAGAACTGAGATTCATTGGTCTAGCTCAGTCATATGCCCATCTCTGAGCCAATCACTGTGCCCAAGGGATAGTTCCCCTCTGAGTGATCAAGCCCAGGACTGTGATTGATGGGCCTAAGACATGTGCCCACACCTGGTCTGAGTAAAAGGTAACTGTCCCAGACCTGCAGAAACTCAAATGAGTTCCTCCAAAATACGTGGTTCAGAAAAAGGGCAGACAGACAACGGGCAAACCAAAGCACTAGAAGGCTGTGTGCCACTACCAAGAATTTAATTTCACATTTGCTCATGGAAATCTCCTTCTCCCTGCTGCAGAGCTCTAGTACCAAGAAGGCTGAAGGACCATCACCCTTTAGGTAGGCCTGACATGTCAGCCTGCAAAAGGGCCATAGCAGCCACTGGTATTTAAGCAAGCAAGTGCTATCACTACCCAGGCCTGCAGGCTCTTCCCTGATTCACAGTTCCAACTGACTGGCACCCTGACGTGACATGTGACACCTGTCAAGATGTCACAGCAGCTGAGGGCACATGGGGTGGACAGATTACACCTGTACTGACCCTTCCCCAGGCCCACAGAGCAATCTGTACCTGCCACCTTCAACAGGCAAGACATCCTTCTTCATAGAAAACAGGGTATGGGAAAGAAAGGAAGCATGTGAAACTGCAGCATCTTCTGGTTCAGTATGGGGCTGGGCTTTGTATTCTTGGAAGCTTTGTTCTTTTGGCAGCATATTCAAAACAACCATGAGGAGTTACCTGCTTTGAAATCCCCAAATGCCCATCCATAAAGGTGCTTTCAGCTACCTCATGCTGAAAGAGGAAAGATTTGGTTCCTAGCTGATTCTCTACATAGCAGGACTTTCACAAATGGCAAACTATGTTGCCTCTGCTGATTGAGATTTGGGCCTGTCAGCCCCAAATAATATCTGGGTGATGAATTGGCCAAGTCAACCTAGCTGTCATCCTGGACTCCCTGTTCTTCTTCCTCTACTCTATGGCCAAATCTTGTGGACCCTCCTTCCCAGATATGTCTGAAATCCAGCTGCCTTTCTCCATCCCTGATCCCACCCTTCTTGCATGACTACACCTCTCCAGTGTCCCCCGCCTCACCCACTGTCCTCCATCAGTTCTTGATGCTTCTACGAGAGGGATCTTTCTAAGGTATCCACGTCCACTCATGTTGCCACTCAGCTCTTCCTTTCAAAGGTTTCCAAGTTCCCATATAATAAAGTTTGGTCTCTTCAAAACATTAGCAGAACACCTTTCTGCTGTCAGTCTCTACTGCTAGTATCAGCCTCCACCTCCACCATCCTGTCTCCTTGTCATGTGTGCTCCAAATGTACTTATGGACATATGGATGTTTCCAGGTCAGACCCACATCGCAATCTCCTCTGAGTCCTCTGTACCTGGCCAACTTCTACTTTTCCTTTAGGCCCCAGCTGAGGGGCCACTATTTCTGGTTTTTACATCTGGGTTTGGTGTCTCTCCCACATGACCTCAAAGCATCCAGGCTTCTTCTATCTCAGCATTACGATGCTCTCCTGAAAGTGATACTCATCTGCGCTTCCTTTATTATGGACGATCCATGAAGATGAGACCCCTTCTTATTTATCACTGCATCCTCAGCTTCCAGGGCAAATCCAGCACATTATAAAGCTTAGTGCATATTTGTTAAATGTTTAAACATGTGAATGAATAAACACAGGAAGCAGCTTGTTGTATGCTCAGACTTCCCACTGGTTGAACTTCTCTTCCCACTTTGGGTACAGAGAACTGAGAACAAATGGGCACACAAGCCCCCACCCCAGATAAAGTGTCAGCTATCGTATTTGCTCCTTTTGGCTCCTGACGTTTACGTCCAAGGTATAAAAATGTCTCTTTCGCAACTTTCACCTCTGGAATTAAGTGCCTGGTGCAAGAAAAAGGGCATAATCTTTGATACGATCTAGAGCAAGTTCAAAGGGAAATATAAAAGTGTGCACTGTACTTCGCTTGCAGAGCCTGGTTGGAGGGGGGAGCATTCTGTTTCCTTGACAATGCAACTTTGGTTTTTTTTTCTCCTTTTTCAGCATTTAGTGGTGTAGTATTCCAAGGGCAGTAAAATAAGGTCAAGGGGTTTTATGTGATGATAGGCATTCTCAGTCATATTTAGCAAGAGTTTAAATATCAGCAATTTTGCATACGCTTCATATTTAACTAGGGTGAGAGTTGGGGTGCACTGTGAAGTTATCATTCACGGGCAGAGACTTTAGTGTGATGTCCCACAGATGCAGGTTTAAGTCCCAACCCTGCCATTTACTAATAATAAGCCATGTGACACCTGCCAAAGAACCTCATCTCTCTGAGCCTCAAGTCCCTCTGTAAGATAGGGATAATCAAAACACAGACTCTTGTAGGGCTGCTGTGAAGAATAAGGAAGGGAATGCACATGAGTACCCAGCCCAACACCTAACTCTCGGCAAGTGCTTAGAAAATGCAAGTCGCTTTTCCCATTATAATACTGGGAAATGGGGAACTCACCAGCCTGCCCAGTGGGTCCACTTCTGCTGGTTCCAACACATCAATTTTGGCTCAACCCGTAAGCATTAGTTTCCTATTGCTGTTGTAACAAATTACCACACATTTGGTGGCCTTAAAGAATATCCACTTGTTATCTCACTGTTGTGTAGGCAGGAAATCTGGCACAGCATGGCTCATTTGGTTCTCTGCTCTGGGACTCACAAGGACAAAATCATCAGGTATCAACAGGGCTGCCACCTTTTTTGAGCTCTAGGGGTGAATCTACTTCCTAGCTCATTTAGGTCATTGGCAGAATTCAGCCCCATGTGGTTGTAGGACTTTCCTTGCTGGCAGGTGGCTGGGTGCTTCTAGAGGACACCTGCATCCCCTGGCTCACAGCCCCTCCCCTATCTTTGTTGTCTCTCTGCACCCTCTGAATCTCTCTTCTCCTCCCTTCCTCTGCACCTCGCCGACTCTTCTGGCTGCCTTCTCTACTTTTAAGGGCTAATATCATTACAATTAGGTCCCCCTACATAATCCAGGATACTCTCCCTATTTTAATAGTAGCTGATTAATAACCTTAATGCCATCTGCAAAATCCTCATCTAGTGCCTGGATTGGTGTTTGACTGAACAATTGGAGGATGGGCCTCTTGGACTGACATCTTGAGAATTCTGCCTACCATATATTCAGTGCATTTTAAAATCTGAAACAAAGTCCATCTCAGCACGGCATACTCATTAACTGTTTAGTTTTGGCTCTTTGGGGAGTTGGCTTAGCTGGGGAGAAAAACATGAAAAAGTTTTGTTTTCTTTTTTTCTAAAAACATGGACCTACTTCCTTTCCTGGGATATGAATGCTCTGTGCAATATGGAGTTTTTAATCCATCATCAGAGAAATTTCCTTTATTCTTCCCTTTTTCACTTTCTGCTCAACAAATTCTATCCCATTTTAAGGTTTTTAAATATTGTAAATCTAAGGTTTCTATCTATGAAGCTCAACTCCAGATTTCAAAATGTCAGCCAGCGGGATTTGAATAGGAAGGACTCTTGGGACAGTCCTGAGTTCACACACACAGGACAGCATCGGCTAAGAAACTCAAGACTCAGGTCCAATGTATTTGCCAATTGGCAACCGATCCTGTTCTCAACAGCTTATCAGATTTATTTCAAAATTTAAATTTTATTTAGAAAATTAAAATTCTGGGTCTTTATTTTACAGAAATACTTGCACATATGTCCAAAGACATATACAGAAAATCGTTTACTGAAGTCTTGTTTATCATAGCAAAAAATGGCAAACAATCCAAATATTCCTTGACTTTGAGCAGGCCAAATAAAACTTGGCAGAGGACTTCCATGGAATATTTCTGTTGCTATTAGAAAATAATGAGGTAGAGCCATATATATTAAAACAGAAAGTTTGCCAAGGCATATTGTTAAGTGAAAAATGCAAATTATGGAAGAATTTGTATAATATGATCCAATTTGGTTAAATGAAATGTTTAAATGTACAAAAATTTTATTAAAGCACACAAAGGGCACATCTATCAATTAAGTGGGGTGTACTTCTTCTGGGGGGAAGTGTGGAGTTGAGGGACAGAGTGAAAGAGACATTCAAGATTTAGGCTATTTACTTCAGTATAGCTTAAATATTTTACATTGAGAATTGAATCATGCATGCAGATTTTTTACAAATTGGGTGAAAAAAATGCAAACGAGACCTGAAAAATGATGTTATTTGAAAGTGATTCAGAGATTAAAGCCTGCCAAACAGCTGAAGTGAATAACCTCTGAGCAGTTCAGCTGAAAATCCCACATTTATTCAGTGCTGCAATAGAGCCCAGTTCTGGTAAGATATGGTGAAGGACAGGGGGCTATTTATCCTCTTGTTTCTAGATGGCTGTGATTTTCTAAAGGCATGGCACATAGTAGGTGCTCCATAAATATTTGAAGACTAAAACAAATGGCACTCTTCAGTTTGGGAATGTATTGTGTCTGCCTTTGATTAATACATCCAAGCCTACCGAAATCATGGTAGACATATAGGTTTCAACCTACTCTGAAGGATAGTTGGACAGAAGGGAGATGGTTTGCATTACAGAAGACAGGCAAGGAAGATTTGGAATGCAGGCAATCTTGCTGCACTTTAAAATAGAACAAAACAAAGAAACTCCTGAAAAACCAGATCCTAACCTTACACAGCCCTCTGGGATAAAGCCCTATGGTATACGTGCCAGAGCAGCCTTCAGTAAAGGAGAAAGGGGCTCACTTGGAGGAGGAGACCTTGTTCTCTGCTACCCCTCCATCAGTGGAATTCAGGGGCTGGGGTAAATGATGGCTAAGCTCTCTTTTAGTGCCAACTTTCTGGCAATCTGTAAGTGGCTGCTCTGGTGGCCCAGTATGCTCAAAGGAGCTGGGATTCGTTCTTTTAGCTTCAAAGGAACAGAGCCTTGGGCTTGCATGTCAAATGTCAGTGTAAAGCTATGCCCCGCCCCCACCTCCTCTGCAGATCACCTGTCAGGGGCTGAACTGTAGGAGGAGCCACAGTGTCCCCTTCGTTTTGGAGGGTGGATTGGAAAGAGAGGCCGAATGTGGTGAAATGTCATCCCCAAAGATCCTCGACACACAACTGGGGATTGTTTTTAGTGCCTTCAGAACCGTTTTTACTTTTATGATCACAACTCTACTTTGAATTTGTCAGTATTAAATAAGTACCTAGGTAAATAAATCCATAAAGCAAACAAGAGCATTATGCTGGCCTTCGGACTCCTCAAGCCTAGGAACACAGGAACACCATTTCTAAAGCCCTACACACAGCCTTTGCAGTTCCAGGTTTGTGTCTGCCTCTAGCCGCATCATGTTTTGCAGTGAGATTATACTGTAAACCACTAGCATGTTTCTAAATTGTACCAGATGCTCCTCCACTAACTCAGCTTTGTGTTTTCATCAGACTCTTATGTTTTTATGATGTACACCCTTGCCACTCAAAGTGTGGTCCACACACCAGCAGCATTAACATTGTCTGGGAGTAGAGTTGCCAGATAAAATACAGGAAATTCAAATTTAACTGGGCATCCAGCCTTTTCTTTTTTCCCCTCTAAATCTGGCAACCCTACCTGGGAGCCTGTTAGAAATGCAGAATCTCAGGCTCCACCCAGACTTGTGGAATCAGAATTTATATTTAATAAGATTATGGGTGGTTGTTAAAATGTATTAATATTGGAGTCTATTTGACTCCTGAGATGTTAACCTGTTGAGTTCTGCTGGCAAATCCTGATCTCACTTTGCACCAAATGCAGATGAGAAGAGTAATCTGTCAACAAGGTTGGTTTGTGCTTCCCCGCTGTCCCCCATTTTGTCATGTATTCCATCTGCAAATGCACATTCTCCAACCAAGGCACAGGAGGCACCTCACAGGTGAGCAGGAGCTCCTGCAAATCCCCTCAGGCAGAGGAGCCGCCAGGCTGTGCTAACTGCTTGCTGGGTGGTGGGAGCAGGGGTGGGGCTACCATCTCGCCTTTGATCAAGAAGGAGAAGTAATGGTTTTACTTACATCCTGCTTTGTCTCTGCACAGGCTGAGAGCCAAGGATAGATTTCAAGCTCTCTCTTTCTTCCTAGTATTCTGTTACTGCCTACATACCGAGGCCCGGAGCTTCAGGAGGGGTGGGAGGGAAACCAAACGCTCTTTGTGGTACACCCACATGACAGGCTTCAAAATGGAAACAATATTTAAGTTAAACCTGGAAGATCAAGTTTTCCCAAATCTCCCAACACAGGGAGCTTTTGAAAACTTTAGCGGCAGCTCTGCGTCTGATGGGGAGAGGCTAGCCGTGCTGGAGAAGTGAGGCCCTGTTAACAGAGGCTGAATCCCTGGTAGGAGTCAACACTTCGCTTTATTCCTAATGAATAAAGGGATAATAACAACACGCCGAGGCAGAGCCCTGAGAGTTTTAAGGTGCCTTTAGAGCCACGTTCTTCAATCTGCAGAACAATTTTCAGGGGAAGGGGAAGTTCAAGAAAGTGTAGAAGGTGGTCGTCCTTACCCCATGGGACGGAGGGGCCACACAACCAAATAACATAAATTTTAAGAATCAAAAAGTCAAGACATTCTCCTTGAGCTCTAGGTTTCCCACCTCTTCACACAGTGCTCCTTCTATTGTCCCCAGGGGTTCATTTATTCAGTTGCCTCAAACAATTCACACCTTAGTCATTCAGTCATTCCTCATGGAATTTCAGAGCTGGAAGAAACCTGGAGAAGATTCTTGGAATCCTGTTACGGGTTGAGTTATGTCCCTTCAAAATTCATGTTGAAATCCTGACCTCTAATACCTGAGATTATGGCCTTATGTGACCTTGTTTGAAAGTAGGATTATTGCAGTTGTAGTTAGGTAGGATGATATCAGCCCAGGCCCTAATCCAATGTGACTGGTGTCCTTATTAGAAGGGAAAATTTGGACAAAGACACATATCTACAGGGAGAATGCAGGTAAAGATGAAGGCAGAGATCAGAGTGAGGCATTGATCTCACCAGCAATTGATCTCACCAGGGGACACCAGCAATGGCCAGCAAACCAGCAGGTGCGGGGCCAGAGACACCTCAGAGCAGATTCGCCTCACGGCCATGGAGGTGCCAACCCTGCCCATAATCTGAGCAAAGATTGTGGTCCTTGGTAAGGCAGCCCTAGGCAAGTGCAGACTCTAAGGTGGGGGGCACATCCTGGCGCTAAGGCTGATAAGGTCTGCCTCATCTCAGAGCTTCCACACACGGACTCCACTAGCTAGGACCTGGAAATGAGGATGCTGGGGCTCAGCGAGGCTGGTCGACTCAGTCAAGATCGCACAGCTAGTATGTGACCAAGCTGGATTTACTCTTGGATAGTCTAAGTCCAGATCCTGGGTTTTTTTTGGTTTTTTTTTTTTTTTTTTGAGAACGAGTGTCACTTTGTAGCCCTCCATAGATTGCTGTGTTCACAGCTCACAGCAACCTGAAATTCTTGGGTTCAAGAGATCTTCTTGCCTCAGTCTCCCAAGTAGCTCAGACTACAGGCATCCACCAGAACACCTGGCTATTTTTTTTATTGCTGTTGTCATTGTTGTTTAGCAGGCCGGCGTCGGGTTCGAACCCACTTGCCTCAGTTTATGTGGCTGGCACCCTAACTGCTGAGCTACAGACACTGAGCCAGATCCTGTTCTCATGGCCACTAAACACCACAGCTTCGGGAGGGATGGCCAGGACAACGGATTAGCATCTATGGGGCCTTTCTGACTATGTCAGGTGATAGTGGAAACTCATAACACCGCCATGAGGCACCAGCACTGCCTGTGTACGGTCGAGGAGGAGACAGGAGGCACTTAGATGAAATAAGTGGCCCACGGTCAGGGAGGTGTCAGTAGTGGAGCTGGGGTTTGAATCCCAGCAGGAGCTCTGGGTGGAGAGCAGGTTTACTGCGTTCCCAGTGACAGGCGTGTGTTTTTCTCCTGATCACCATCTCTCCCTGTGCGTCTGCCCACTGTGCACAGCATGACTGCCAGCGCCCCCTTCCATGCCCCAGTGAGCACACAAACACTTTCTAAGTTTTTTTTCCCCTTTCCTCCTTCTACAAGGAAGCTCTGCTCGCCCTAAGTAGTGCAAAAGGCAGCTTTCAAGGCTGAGAAGTCTGTGGGGTTGCCTCAGTCTGTGGCCAAAGTTTGACAACGTTCTAAGTTAATTCCAGGAATCATGTGTGGATATAAAGCAGTGGTTCTCAATCAGGAGCCATGTGGCTCCCTTGGGGGACATTTGGCAATCTCTGGAGTCATTTTAGTTTGTCACAGGTAGGGGCCAAGGATCCTACTGGCATCTGGTAGGTAGAGGCCAGAGAAACCCCCAAATATCTGACAAAGACAGGATGCCGGACAAGCAGCATCCGCCTCTAGGTTGAGAAACCCTGGCACAGAGTGCGCCCATCAGGGCACACTGCCCACTTACAATCCTAGCTCCATAACTCACTAGTTCTGCAACTTTGGGCACCTTTCCTAAGTCCCCTAGTACCCAGTTTTCTCATCTTCAGCATGGACTACTAATAGCACCAATCATGTGGGCTTGTTTTGGGGTGGAGGAGGTGAGATGACTTAGTGTAAGGCCAGGCACCAAAGTTCTCGGCACAGAGTAATTGCTCATAGTCATCCTAATTGTTTCCAAAAATCGCAGTTAAGCATCTGACTTTGGGGTTCAATAGCTGCTACTTAGCTGTACTACTTGACACTTTTAGCTGTGGCAGGCAGTCCTGGAATCGCAAATGGCTGACTCATGCACAAAGGGCAAGGTACAATGTGGAATGGAGCCCCTTTTCTAGAGCAAAATTAAGCATAATAAATAATTTAGGTGATCCCTCTCTAAAACCTTTGTATGTGTTCAGAAGCTTCCCTTGGAATCTTTTTTAAAAAGTCTCCATTTATCTTTCCATTTGCTTTGTCAAACATCAGGTGGCATTATGAGGACGATTTCATATCTGGGTTCTCTGTTCTGGTCCATAGATCTATATCTCTCTTTTTAGGACAGTACCATGCTTCTTTGATTTCTATAGCTGTGTTGTATAGCCTGAAGTCTGGTAAAGCGATGTCTCCAGATTTTTTCTCACATATAAAATTGGGGGAAATACAATCACAACATGTACTCAATACTGAACTGGAACTACTTGATCAGCACTTTTGTGTTCACATGAAAGCAAACCTCAGTGAAATTCAGAGTGAGGGAGAGGGGAGAAGGGGATGGGGAAGTTCCCACCCAGTGTGTACACTGCACCCTTTCTGACTGAAGGGCACAAATGTAATTTTGCCTTAGAATATATAAAAGCAAACTAAGTATCCAAAATGTGTATGCCCCTGTAATATACTGAAATAAAAATGTCTCCATTTATCTATGTAACTGTTAATAACACTGATATTGCTTTTGTACCATGCCAGATACTTTATATGGTTTAATTGATTTACTTCTCAAAGCAATATCATAACAAGGACACTAGCTTTCCTTATTCTTTTTAAACAAGATAATTTCTCCTGAAGTATTTGGGCCCAAGATCCATCAGTACCTTATTGAGTTTGCATCAAATATTGTTTCAATTTTCTTTGAATATTCTTTATTAACCTCCATTATCCTCCCCAACACTCTCCACAGGCATAGGAATTTTAGCAACAAAAAATATAGGCTCTTGTGGGTTAGCATGGGCATGTAACACAATGTTTAACATACAGTATGCAACGTGTATTATATAGTAACACGTAAGATACATAACGGATAATATATGTGTGTGTATCTCACCATTTGGTTTCTCAGCTATGAGTCAGCTGACTCACAAACTCTGCAAACCTAACCCACATGGGGAGAGACTTTAACATGTGGCTTAAGAAGCTGGTCTGAGGAACCCCTTACTATCTGACAGCTGGTGGTGGTGACATAGTACTGAAGAAAGAACACGCGTCATGGTGAGTGAGAGAACTGAGGTCCAGTCAGGCCCCACGAGCCCAGAGGTGTGAGTTAACCTCTTCTCTCTAAAACCAGCATGTTGGAGCAGAGGAAGACAAAGTGGAGTTACACAAGGACAGAGGCAGCCTTAGGAGAAGGTGTAGTCTTGCTCTTGCTCAGGCTGGTCTGAAACTCCTGAGCTCAGGCAATTCACCTGCCTCAGCCTCCCAGAAATTATACTCATTGTCATGACTTGGATGCCACAAGTATGAGGCTCATAGACTCCATCGAGGTCTACTGGCTGGCTACAACCCCTCATTCCAGCCTGGTTATGTCACTTCCCCATCTTCCCTTCAGTTCCTTGACCTCTGGGCCTGGTGTTCAGGCCACACCACACAGCTCTCTATGGCAGCCTGTCCAATTGGCCAGGCCAAACTATACACAAAATTAATGACAGCATGAATTATGCAATTGCATGTTGCCTTGTGCTAATACACAGAATCCTTGAGTACTTCCAATGACTAGCATCTTAAGTTCACCAATGGATGATTAAAAAATATACCCTACTTGGGTAAAATTACTGAAGGAGAAAGGAACTTGTCTGGTAGTTTCTGTTGGGTCGCACATGATAAGTACTCAATAAACTGATTGCTAATCAGGTGAACATTATTTAAGTGGTACATAGTGTTGTATACAATGTTTTTCCTCCTAGTATCTTCTTTTGTTTCTTTTCAAATAATCTGAGTATTTGTAGGCAGGAGCAAAAGACCTTAGTTTTTTATCTCATCACCAAAGAACCCTCCAGAAAGGAGACATTCCTTTGGCCTTGGTTGTTGGCATTTCAGATATAATTACATTTTTCACCCTAAAATTTCCCAATGAGATTAAGAGTTATACACAAAGTCCCCTTAGCCCTCTGCTCTGAAGTTTGTAAAAGGAGCTCTGCCCACTTTTCATGTGATTTCTGAAAGATGCCGCTGCTGGCAGCCATGAAACGTGAAACACAAAGGGCTCACAGGCTCTCGGAACAGGCCCAGCTCGCACAACTCCTGGAAGCCTCTCTAAGAATACACCAAAGCCGGCAAGTGTGTACATGCTTTTCTGCAGGCAAAGAAGATGCAACGTTGCCTTTCTCAACAAGCTGTTTTCAATGTTTCCTTATTTATTTTGGATTGGCTAAGAGAACACAAACATCTAAGCAAAAGAGACTTTCACATTTTCTTTGTAATTTCACCTGTTTTACGGCTTCTGCTGATGTTTCTCCTGACTTGAAAACATGGTGTTATTTCTTATGATGGTTGAAAAGTATTAAGCTTTTTCACGTACCTAATTCCAACGGGCTATTAACTGTGCTAGGGTTTTCTTTTGAGAGAGTATCATTTTGTCACCCTGGGTAGAGTGCTGTGGCATCATCATAGCTCACAGCAACCTCAAACTTTTAGGCCTAAAGGATCGCCTTGCCTCAGCCTCCCAAGTAGCTAGGACCACAAGTACCTGCCATGATGCCTAGCTAATTTTTCTGGGTTTTTTTCTTTTTCCTTTTTAGTTTCACTCTTGCTCAGGCTGGTCTCAAACCCCTGAGCTCAGGCAATCCACCTGCCTTGGCCTCCTAGAATGTAGGATTACAGACATTACACCACGCCTGGCCAACGGTGCTAGTTTATTGGCACTGCAATAAGGGCTTTTGAATTTGCAGGGACATATTTTTTGTTACCTAGGGTGTCTGCTTGACCCTAAGAGAGCTCCATCCAACCCATTGCAGGCAGGGAGGGACTTTTTACTGCCCGGCATAAAGGTCCCTAGGGAGACTGGTCCTACTGGTGCCTTTGGCAATGTGTTCCAAGGCAAAGCAGTTGGAGTGGGCAGTCTGGTGATCAGTGTTCAATCTGATTCAGGAGACATGAAGCAAGTAAATATTTAGATATTTCTAATACAAAGCAGATATTTGATAAGTAGTCACAGAGCTCCTGACATTGTGACTAGCTCAGGACTAGTACACAAAATTCTAGCCCAGTGCTAGTGCATAGGAAGCCCTCAATAAATACTTAGAAGTAGTGGGGAAGAAAATAAAAACAATAAGCTAGTATTTATTGAGGGCTTCCTGTGTACTAGCACTGGGCTAAAATTTTATGTTATTATTTCATTTCATCTTCATAAGAATGCCACAGGGAGGACAAGTGCAAATAAAATCACTTACCCATTTTCCAGATGAGAACACTGAGGTTCAGCCATACTAAGTATAGTGCCCAAGGTCACACTGATATTAAGGGGTAGATCTGGCTTGCAGAGCTCACACCCCATCCCACGAGATCCTACATGCAGGATGGACATAAAGAGGTGGTAAAGGAAAATACGAGAAGGAAACAGGGAAGTGTCGATGCAGAGAAATCTGAGGTGGGGAGGAGAAAAATGGCGGAGCCCGTATAGGCTGTTTTCATGATTCTGGGGAGAAGGGGCCTATCTTCCCTTTCCTGTGAGAGGGGCTAGTGGGGAGCTTGAGGGCTGGAGCAGAGATCTGAAAGGGTCACTGTGGGGAACGAAGCGTGAGTCCGAACAGGCAGGCGACAGTGCTGCTGAGGGGAGCCCAGTTCGGACATTCTGGAGTTGTGTGAGTATGGGCAAGGAGCGTTCCCTCTTCGTACCTAAATTTGCTCATCCTGAAAAGCGGATCATAGCATAGGGCAATATGAGGGCTGAACAAGATGGCCAGCATGAAAGTACTTGGGCAAGACGGCAAATGATGGTCCACGGGTCCCGTCCAGACCACCACTAGTTTTTGTATGGTCTGCAAGTTAAACATGGGTTTTATCTTTTTAAAGGGTTGGGGGGACATTTTTTTTTTTAAAAGAATATCATGTGATACATGGAAATTATATGAAATTCAAATTTCATTGTCCATAAACATAGCTTATATTGGGACACAGCCATGCCCATTCAGTCTCTGGCTGCTTTTGTACCACAAAGGGTTAAGGAACTGCAGTCAAGCCCACACGTGGTACCCACATGGCTGCACACGGCTGCTGCTCACGTCCTGCAAATGGCAACCAGCCCCCTATGACTTGACAGCCCTCTGAGTGCCCCGTGCAGCACCATCTGTGCGGACAGGCATTTATAAAGATGAAATGCACAAAGCACCATCACAGATCGGCAGGAATGGACGCACATTCCCAATAGAGGTTGATGACAGAGAATGCTAATTCTGAACCTCAATGAAGTGAAATGATATTCCTTTCAAAAAGAATCCTATACTCTTCTCATTCATAGCTATGTATTACAAAAAGTAGACCCATACTTTGAATTTCTTCAATAAAATAACCTGTGAACATTTGTTTTCTTTAGTATTATGTAAATACCTTCATCTTTGACTGTGGCCCACGAAGCCAGAGGTATTTCCTACCTACTCATCACAGACAAAGTTTGTTGAGCTCTGACTTGGGAAAGAGGCAGGCACATAGTACATAGCACCATTTCTAGCCCCATACCATTTTGATCACAAAGGCAACTATGTTCACGGCCCTCGGTAGATACTAACCAGAACACTGTTGTCCAACACAGTGAGGAAAAGAAAAGCCTAATGGCAGGGCTGGGCTATCTGCCTGCTCTTGTTTAGGCCCATTCATCCTTTTTGGCACAAAGTTCTGCAGGCTTCCCAGTAACTCCTCAAACAACAGTGGCAAATCTGAAGAGAAGGCAGGCTACGGCAAAGATTTCCCCAGACACATTCTAATTCTACATGAGACTCTGGAAAGAAAAGAGCCCCTGGCTCAATTACAACTGGAACTTTACCTTAGAACTGAAAACAAAGTAACCTAAACATTCGTACCCTCATATTAACATGAAATTTAAAAAAGAAAAAAGAAAAGGGCCCCTGAGCAGTGAGCACAGCAAACCCTCTCTCTGTGTGTGACAACCGGACTGAGGACACCAGCCTTGCAAAGGCTCTGAGAAGGCCTACAGCAAAAAAAAACACAAAACCTATAGAGAATGCCTTTATTATTATTTTTAAACATAGTGTCTCAGCACTATCAGTACTCTGGGGAACAAACACCCTTGGGGAATTACTACTGTAGTGGAAGGAACAGGTGACTAAGTTCATGTCCTACTTTTCTTGTGACCTCTCTCCGTAGCCCTGGACAAATCTCAGCTATCTGAATCTCACTGTCTTGCTCTGTAACACAGGTGTGGTGTCGCCTGTCTGCCACCATCATAGAACTGACAGTAGATCAGAGGAGAACCAGGGATGTGGGGCCTTTTCTGTAACCTCACAAGGCTGTTGTGTGAGTGAAAAAGAAAAGGCAGAGGCATCTCCAGGATTTTAAGGTGTCCTCCCCAAGATAAGTGGACTGGGCAGAGAGCCGCTGGGCTGAAAGCCTTGCCCTGTGGGTTTGTTGGGACAGCAGCAACCTGTGGAGGGAGAAACGGGAGGACCCATCCTTCCCTGTCCCTGGTCACTGCAGTAGGAGGACAGGCATTTCCTGCACGCTCCTGCAGGCTTCCCTGGGCGGGAATGGCGGCCAACAGCAGGTGCTCACCCTCACCTAGGAAGCATGGAAATGGCTTAACAGTCTGGCCTCCATCAACAGGTTAGTGCATTTGTAATTTTTAAAAATAATAACACAGAGAAAATTCATCTAGCGTGTCTCAGCTTGCACCCTCACACACCACCACCTCCTTATCCGACAGATCAGATTTCACCATGTCCAAAGCCTGTTGTCTAAGGAGGGACAGAGATTGGTCTTTGGCTCCGGAGCACTTCCTCATTCTCCCTTTCTCCTTTCCACATTCCGTGAGAGGGAAGAACGGTACTTTTCTGTGGCCAATTGTACTGAACGACCTGGGATCCTGAATCTTGTTTCAAATTTGCTGGTGGAAACGCTGTTAGTCGTGTAAGCCAGTCCTCCCTCAGAAGAAAACGGGCTGGTCTCTAGTTTCCTAGCATGTCACCTGCCTTCAGACAAAGAGGAGTGAAAACAATTTTCTATAACATGAGTTTCATCTCACTCTCAAGCTAGTGCCCCAGAGCCAGGGTATACAAGTACCCCTTGTCCAAAAAAAAAAAAAATCATAAAACCAAGCAAAAACAACAGCAGCCAAAGCCCCACATGCAAATTCTATTCATAATCAAATGTCACGGGGGCAATGGGGAGACTCGTTTTTAATCACAGAGGGTTTTCTCAGTAGAGGGATTTGTACAGAAACTCCTTTGAAATAACGAGATTACATCAGAGATCAAGGTTGCAGGAAGAATGGAGCTATAACTCCACCACGCCCTGGCTCTGGGCAGTCACAGGCATTCCTCAGCTGACACCTGAGTGGGGAACAATGACGCCTCCCGCCACTACCAAGAACAAATCCACCAGGCAGCAGAGCTGCTCCTCCCAGCCCTCCGCCAGCAGGCTCTTGTGTGCCCACCCAGCCCCTCACTCTCCCAAGGCCCAGTGCTGAGCAGACCTCAAAGTTAGAAGCAGATGCCAATTTACGCCCATGTGATGCTGAGTGAATGACAACCACAGCAATAATAGCCTTAGCTACCCAAAGACTTAAGCCAGCAGGTAAGAGTGGCAGAGCCAGTATTCGAACTTGGTCTATAGGCTCTAGAGCTGCGTGCTTCCTAACCCCAAACTATGCAGAGCTGAATTCCTGTCTTCCTCAAGAAGACATTTACAAAACCATGGGCATAGGAGAGGTATGGTGGGATATATACTGAACATTTAGAAAGGATACTCTTTCTGAATGAGGATTTTAAAAAATTTTCTTGATATTCTCATTAAGCTTTGTAACTTTTTTACAATGGATGGAAAAGTAATAAATGGGGAAAATGAAAATGAAGTGATTCTTGTAAGGAGTTCAGGTTTCCCAGTGAAAATGATCTTTGCAATTTTTACTTCAGTGCTTCAGCCTAGGTATTTCTCTGGTGGACAGAGGTATGATGCACAGGGAAGGGTTTTTGGCCACGTATGGGAATGTGCCTTTTCATTCAGGGTCTAATAATAGGTTTAACTGAGAAATGGTCTTCTCTCCCAGAGATTCTAACAATCTTTCTTTACAGTTCTGTTCCTACCACTCCACATGTATACAGCAGCTGGAACACTCAGAAAGGCTTAGGGACAGGCAGAATCTGAAGCTACCCTCACTCTGCGACCACCAGTACAGATGTCACAGGAGGGGCCTGCCTTGTGAGGGCACAGTGGGGTAATAAATGAGATGGACTGGCCCTCAGGCTGCAGGAGAGCAAGCGCTGAAGTCTGAAAGAAATGGCAAGGCATTCTGGTGATGTTGTCACCTTGGCAACAGCCCTGTGAGTTACAAGGTAAGCATGGCCCAGCCTTTACAAGTACAGGATCTGCTTCAGCGAGATGGAGCCTCAACACCCCGATCTATTCCACTCAAGATTGAACACATGAACAGCGTAGAAGAGGACCTGGCATGGTGGAAGTTCTCTGTTGCTGTATGCTGTTTTTCTTAGCGTTTGTGTTGTATTTCCTGGGAAACCAAGTGGGGGGTGGGGAGGGGGAATGTACATATTTCCATCCCAGTGTCTCTAATAAACATGTTCAGAAGGGAGACACACGGTGACTGCAGTACCTGTTTCATGAGAATATCTGGTAGCCAGCAGGTGGACCAGCAATTCTCCCAAAGGAGCGTGTCACCTCTGGGTGAGGCTCGCGTGGAGGAGGCCTGTGGGTACAGTAAGGACCTTTTGGTATGGCTGACAGTCTCATGCCAACTGATTCCTGAATGGCAGAAAGGAATACAACCATTCTGACCGATAAAACTAGTGGTGGCCAGAGACACGTGCTCTTCCTGGAGATGTTATCTGCTTCACCCTGCCTGTGGGGGCTTTGAAGCTGTAGAAAGAGATGGATCTGGAGTTTCTTTTTCTGAACCAATAAGAACATTCTGGCCAGAGTGCTGTACTGTCCACTACAGGCAACCTCTGAGAAGAAACTACTTTTTGTCTGTCTATAAGCCTCAGAATGAGACCTATGGAACCTTTTCAAGTTCACATTTTCATACCCTAAGAAGAACCCCAGATGATCCCCCTGAAAATGCCATTTTGGCCATATGTTCCAAGTCTCCTTCTTTGGGGGGGGAGATCTATATCCAACACTAAGTGGTAGACTGCTCTCACTTAGTGGTTTTCAAAACACTTTCCACCTTTGTGATAACTTGGGTGATCTCCTGAGAAAGAGTGTGTATAACACTGTGATCTCCTAGATGGAAGACTAGACCTAGGGGCAAGACTGTGACACGCGACCACGCATGTCACTCTGTCACCTGCTCACATCAACAGTGCTAACTGCCCGGGCTCCTCTTCCCCACCCTCACCATTGGCAGACTTTTAGGCTGGATTTCCCAATATCCATGAAGCTCTTTTTTCCCTTTCAGTATTCAGCTTGTCATGCCCCTCCCACCCATTGATATCTGTGTCTCAGATTAATTTTCGCCAGATGTAAGTGTCTGGACTTCTCTAAGATTTGTAATTTTCCCTCTGTGCTCCTAACCTTCTTCAGGCCATTTGTGTGATTTCTCTGACCTCGCTAGTGTTTCCAACACCTCCCAAATGAGTGTCATCTGTGGCTTTCCCTCACATCCTCTTTTCGCCCCTTTACAGATCATTAATAAAGAGGTTAAACAAGACCAGACCAGCACCACACTCTACACAGCAAATGACAAAAGGGTGGGAGAGCTGGCGTGCTCCCCGAGCGCCGGCCCTGGCACAGGAAGGATGTAATGTAATGCAGCAACACTCTGCTAGACGCCTTCTGCCTCTGGCCTGTGGTCATTTATCACCACTGTTTGTTTATGATTTCTCAGCCAGATTTCAGGTCCTGAGAGTGCGGTCGTATCCAAGCCAACATGCATTGCTTTGCCAGGTAACCCTTATGGGCTCCAGAAAAATCCACGAGAATTTATGTACTGCGCTTCAGTCTGCTTAAAAGCTCCTACCTTGGCCTCCGTGACGCTTGAAGGCAGAAAGAGGTGGACTAACACGTTGCACCCCTTTTATCCCTTCCAATCCATCAGCTCACAATTAATTGTTCTTTCAATATTTGCTGGATGTCCACGTTAACCATTAGATTTTTCTTTTAGCTCAAAGAAACTCTGTGTGACAAACATGGCCTAATCTGTGTTCTCCACCAACTTATACTTTTCGTTGCTATAACCAAGTATCATAAAAATCAGAGGTAACAACAGGAGGTGTGTTTTTAGGGTAAATATGCTTTAAGGCCAGCTGATGTGGGTATAGCTATGGCCATAGGCATTGATTTCCTCTTTCTCTGTTTCTTTCTTTTGCCTTTTGTCTCACCTCCCAAATTCACCAACACGACAGTATCAACCACTTTGCTCAGTTGGCATACAGAGTACACTCTGCTGAGCCCAGAAGTGACAACATTAGTCATGTTCTACCTAGGAATGGACACTCACTGTGCACCAGACATGGGCAGGTACCTCACTCAGCTCATCTGACCCCAACACAGCCCTGTGGGGTGTGCACGACCTGCCCCAATGGAGGACGTGAGGGGCAGAGATAAGAGGCAACTTACCCAAGTGGCACTAGAGCTGGGATCTAAACCCAAAGGCCACAGTATTAGCCATCCCACCTCCTAGTCTCCCAGAGATGATTGGTTCTTCCCCTTTTCTGAGGCCCTGACCCCTCTGAGTATCTGTTGAGTATCACAGCTACTGTCCTTGGGGAGTATGCACACCTGCATAGTAAGGTCTGTTAGCCAGGTCAGGGGATTTGCGGACCCTCTAGGGTTCCATGACACCAGCCTAAGAATCTATGTGTGTGGGTCATTATGAAAGTTTTGAGATACACAAATATAAAGAAATGTAAAATTTATGAGGATGGAAACAAATGAAGCCCTCCTTGCAACACTGATAAGCTAAGCCAGATGATACTTGCACAAGTGAATCAGAAAGGACATGTGGATAGACTGTGTTTCATGCAATGAAATAACAGACCACCACACAGTCTGTCTCAAAATGATTGCAATGACCCAGGTACTACTCTAACTATGGTAAATTCCCTCAATTTCCTCCAGGGTAGGAAATATAGTTTGTCCACTGCTTTCACTCCAGTATTGAGATGAAAAAATACTTTTAAAATGAATTATTGCTTGCAAGGACTGTAGATAATTAAGTTGTAGGTCTAAACACTACCTTTGTAAGCCTGAATAGGAGATATAAATATACAGATATCTTCCAGAGAAGAAAACAGAACAAAAAAACAAACAAGAAAAAAAAAAAAAAAAGAAGAAGAAGAAAGAAGGCAGTGGGAACAAGATAAGGCAAAAACATCTCACTTTGCCCCAGAGTTGGTTCTGTTTTTAGAAGTAGACAGAGACATTGTCAGGGTGGTTCTTAGTTACTTCTGGTTACTTCTCATCTTAACTCCTGAAAAGAGACTATTGAAATCTTCTTTTGAAGAAAATAACATGTCCAGAATTTCAAGATGGGAAGCCAGCCATGAAGAGCTGTCAACATCTCATGGGGCAGCCCTTCACTGGCAGAGCTCTTAGTGCCTGGTGATCTCAGAGGCAACCCAGGAGCCGATGGCATCTTCTTCCTCTCTCTGGGTCTTTTTCAACCTCTTACAACTTTGGGGGCTCTGCTTTTCTACAGAACACCACCCCTTCCCCCACATCTCTTCATTCTATAACTACTGATTTTTCTTTGCAATCTTTTCGAGTTCCCTCCTTTTCTTTGAGAGTCAGAGGAGCCACACACTCCTCTATGCTATGCTCTAACCTTGTTGGCCTGCGTATCACCTCAGTAGAAGGCCAGAGATCCACCTGTTGAGATGCAGACAGATGAAACAGAGGGTAGGTCAAGAGCCTGCCTTTCCCTTGGCCAGATCAAATGGACATCTGGGGAAAACAGAACTCTGGATCCCTACTCGGCACACCACCCTCCAATGATGGCTTGCTCCAGTTGTGACACCCAAGGTTGGAATCTGGAGGCATTCTCAGTTTTGTCTTTTGTCTTACCTCTGGATCCAAGCCCTGGTCTCATCTCCAATTCATCCACTTGTTTGCATCTGCACTACTGCTGCCCTGAGTCAGTGCTATCAATTCTCTTACGAATAGAACAGCATTTATTTCTGTCCCTCCTGCCATGACAATTCATCCCCACAGCATAACCAGACTAGTTCCACAACATAAATCAAATCACAGCATGTTGTACATAAGATCCTCCAGTGGATACTCATTTTTCTTAGGCTAAAATGTAAACTCTCTGTCTTGGCCTCAAAGGCCCGGTGTTTTCTGGCCCTTTCCCACTTCTCCATCCTTATCTCACTGACTTGGGCTCTACTCAGAGTTATGGCCTTCAAGCTCCTTCCGCCCATAAACTCCTTCTCACATCCAAATGTCTGCATCCCACCCAGACCACCTCCCAGACACTCGCTTTGGTGTGGGTACCTTCTAATTCTTTTAGGGCTTGACTTAACACTCAATTCCTTGGAGAGCTGCTCACTGAACATCCTTTCTTTTTTATCTATCATTATTTTTTAATTTATCGTTGGGGATTCATTGAGGGTACAAGAAACCAGGTTACACTGATTGCATTTGTTAGGTAAAGCCCCTCTTACAATTGTGTCTTGCCCCAAAAGGTATGGCACACACCAAGACCCCACTCCCTCACTCCTTCCCTCTTTCTGCTCTTCCTTTCTCCACCCCTCCCTCCTTCTTTCTCTCTCTGCTCTCCCCTTCCCTCACCCCCACCGTGTCATTAATTGTCATTAATTGTCCTCATATCAAAACTGAGTATATAGGATTCATGCTTCTCTATTCTTGTGATGCTTTATTAAGAATAATGTGTTCCACTTCCATCCAGGTTAATACAAAGGATATAAAGTCTCCATCTTTTTTAGTGCTGAATGAACATCCTTTCTTAAGTAGGTTCCTCATGTTAATCTCAATATCTTTCTGGTTTCCATCAAAGCAATAATCAAAATGCATTACATTTCCATTCGTTTATTTAATCTTTTGTGTTCTGTTTCCCTCAATTAGATGGCAAGATCCACAGGGCAGCAACCACATCTATCTTATGCATCATGGTTTTCCAAGCATTTAATAAGAACCTAGTCATTTGATGAAAAAGAATGGACAAATGAGCAATAATGAATATACAAATGGATAAATGAATGAAGAAAGTGTTAGAAGTTGATGTCATAAGAAAGAGATACATCAGATCCTCAGTCACAGGAAATCTAAACTGAATTAAAAACTCTAGCTGGTATCTCTGTACAGGATGTGTAAAAGGAAACCTTCACTTTGCACAGACACCTCCACTTTGTATAGAGCCCTGGGCTCCTTTGTATAGAGTCATGACTACTTTCTCAGCCACTACATTCTTGTGGCCCCAGGATAAGCACAGACCTAGTGTACAGACCCTGTCTGCTAGGAGAAGGCAAGAAGGTAAAAACCTTCCCAGCCATAATAAAACACTGCCTTCCTCATCCTTCCATTCCTCTTGAGGTGGGGGGGTGCATCCGGGAGTTCCACTGGCCCTTGCGGCACTGCTTTATTCGTCAGAAATCTGTCTCACACCTAAATATTCTGGGATTCATCCTTGCACTCAGCAGTAACACGTCTATGTGCTGGTGGCAGGCATACCGCTGCAATTCTTCATTTCCAACAGGATGCGTCTACTAGCATCACGGCCCCATGCCAAAACTTGTTAATGCTACATCTGTATTTTTATGAATCAGGTTCTAAAAATTTGCATGTTTTCAATCAAAAAAGACATTCCTTCCTAGTGGCTTAAGAAATAAAAAGTTGTGTTCTGTGTCTCCTCATTTACAAGAGTTCACAGCATGAGCTCAAACAGTCCAATGTCAAGGCAGATGTGGCACTGAATCTCACAGGTGCCTCGTTGGTGCTCCTGCTGCCCCACCTTGTCCAGGGGCACACACCCAAGCACCTCTTAGGGGTCCCAGGCACCTTCACTGAATGCAAAGGAAGAGTCGTTTGCTGACACAAATGACTGCCACGTCAGGTGGCAGTCATGGAGGACTGAAGAGCTGCTTTTCATGAATTTTGCAAAGAAGATACGGTTAGGACTCTCAGAGCATGTTTTTGCAATCAATAGTTTGTGTGCTCGTGTAATGGAGCAGGGGTGAGAGTGACAGGCAGAGACGCCAGTGAGGGCAACAACTCACTGGAAATATGAGCCCATGGAGTTTCTAGAAAAAACACAATGAGACAGGCCACAGGTGAATCTTGGGCAATAAAAAACAGGGATGTGGACAAGCCAATTTCAGGCGGAGTAGAGAGAAGCTGGAGGCAGAGTATAGGAATGTATGGTGGGTCTCCATAATTAGTGGGGCCTGGGCAAATGAAAACGGGTTGCCCTATTCCTTGTTTACAAAATATTAAGAATTTCAAGATAATGACAGTAGAGCTTTTAAACTAAGAGTGCAGTGCCCTGTGCCTTGTAGAGGCCACACAGTGATAGAGCCGGGCCTGGATATGAGGTTCAAGAGGGCAGGGGCTGTCAAAACTATAGGAAAGCACACTTTCTCAGAAAAGTTTGCTCTCAGAAAATACCACCCCTGAATGATCACAGTGAGACAAATAAATCATGCCTGGGGCTCAATAACTAGAAGTGGCAAAAAAGGGAGGAGCTGTCGGGGTTGTTATGCTAATTGCAAGTTGTTGTAATTTTTAGAACAACTTTTCCTAAATTATGATTCATTTCAGCACCAAAACTCCAGATTCAATTCAGGGCCTTCTGATGCCTAGTAAAATAACATCTTGTAATGTTTCTTTTATAGGAGCCATAAATCAAAACATTCAAAACAGTTAATTTTTAACGTACCTCTACTCTCCATCTTTAGTTATAAATTTAATGTCTCTTTAGGCCTCACAGACTGTAACGCAATGCAAAACACGCATGGCTGTTCAAAAATGGAAGGTTTTCCCAGTGTCACGTTATTCACATGATTAAAGGTATTGTTTTAAAAGTCTGAGTGTATCAAAGCAAACTGTTTTAAAGAAGTCATAAAGAAAGAAAAGTGCTTTTCCTCAGAAGCCTATAAAATTTATTAGGATGTATGAAAGTGGGATTATATATTGACTAATTTTCTGAAGACATTTGTTTTCTGAGGTGCATGGTATTTGGGGAGACTGGTGAAGGAATAAAGATGGTGGGGCTGAACTCAATTGTCTGCATTTGCCTTGAGCGAGGCAAGATTTTCTATAGCTTTTGGACCCAGCTCTACCCTGAGGATGACTATATGGTTCGTATGTCAGGGAATGGTACCATGTCATGAATCTTATGAAAGAGTAATACGAATCTTTATTACTCAGGATGCGTGTTCAGCCTAGCACCCCAATAATGATGGCAGCAGGAATAGCTCCATAGGCAAGCCCCAAGTAGGAGCCGTCCTTCCCAAGACAACTCCCAAACTCTTAAAACTCTCCTTGCCTACCTCTTATTCCTTGCAAGTTTTGAGTGAGTTCCACATGTTTGCTTTTTAATGTCATAAACCCTTTCTTCTCATTTCACATTGTTTTAGATCAATTTACACCTCCATTAACTTTTTAGTGTAAGTAAATGTGATGTTTCTCTTAAAGTTTTCCCTCCATAGGGAAGAAAACCTCTCAGACGGAATGTCTAGAATTTCACTGGCTTCTCTACCTCCTCATACCGACAAGCTTCCCTTTGCAACCACTTTGCATGTGGAAGTGTGAATTCCAGTGCTGTTTACCCAGAAAAGGGAGAAGAGGAGAGATATTCCCGTGTCAACGCGAAGCAGGTTTTACTGACAGGAAGTGGATGCAGGAGGCGTTACATCTCTACTCCATGGAAAGAGGTTGTATCTGAAAACCGCCCTCCGTGGAGTCCCCTGCAGGACCAAAGAAAGCAGTTGGACCCATTCCTGGGACCTATTGCAGGTTCAAAAGAAGTAAAACACCACCACGACACTATCACCCACGGGCAAAACACACCAGCTCTTGCCTAAGCTTCGCCTGAAGCATACCACCATGTTATATGGAGGCAAGACTTGGGAGAGGGCACACGTGCTAAATTATCCCGAAGAATTACCCCAGGCACGTTGATTCTCCAGCACAGTAACATTTCATGGTTATCCCAGAAAAAAAAAAAAAAAAAAACCTGAACCTTGGATACCTTCTGACCAGGAGAAAGATTACCATGGCACACAATCTACCACATTTCTTGTTTTGAATAAAATGTCACATGCAGTGTCATCAAGTTCAATAAAACCACAGTCCACGTTGCCACACATATATTCAGCTCTGGGAGTTTGTGATTTGGTATTAAACAACCTGTAGCATACAGGAGAGGTGTAATTCCCAGCAGCAAAAGTTAGTAGAGTTCAATGTTTCCTTTATAACCAGGGTAGTTACATGTGCTACTATTCCATTTAAAGACAGGACAGAAATAAAGGGTGGGTTCTTAATAGCTAAAAGTCAGTTTTTAAAAGAGCAACACCCTCTGGAAAAAAAAGCGATGCTTGCAATGTATAATGCAAAGCTCCAGGTAAGTGTGATTTTTAAGAAATCAGCAGATAAAATGCCACTGAGACCTGCTAATGTTAATCCTTCTAATTCATTGAAAGAGTGACAGTTACCCATTCACCATTACTATGCCTTGATCCTTGTGTTTTCTTCAGAACTGCCATAGAAGAGACAGCACAATCCATTAAACGGGCTTCTTAGAGATGAGAGTTTCAGCTCCATGAAGATATATAGTGTTATTTTCCTTATTCCTTGCCAGACATAACCAGAAGGACGTGATATCACACTGTCATATCTGGTAAAAGCAGGAAGCCAGCTGAAAACCACAACTGGAGAATTGCGACAATTTCCGAGTCCACAATCATGCCTTAAAAAGTGTGTATCGATCCTAGTAAGGGCACAGTTTACATCTTCAGTAACACAGAAACATTCGAACCGTACTAAACCCAGCCCCAACAAGGCAGAGCAGTAACGTGGTCGGGGGAGGGGAGGGGAGGAAGGATGGAGGGGATTCTTGGGGATGGTCAGGGTACGCGGACATTCTGCGCTCACAGAACACAGTAGCAAACACAGGGCACAGTCACAAACATCAGCGAGCACAATTGAGCACGCACACAATACAACACTAGAATGCAAATTTTTTTTAAAGAAAAATGATATAAAAGATGGTTTCTCACCCCTCAAAACAAAACTGGAACTTTGGTTTACAGGCCCGGCTATGCCCATATGCCCTCCTCGTCATCCTGCGGCCGGCCCGGGGGGGAGGTGCACCGAGAGGAGGGGAGCACCGGAATGAAAGAAGAGAAGGTTAGTTACACCGACATGCACTGGAAAGGCACACTAATCTTCACTGTGTTTTTAATCTTAAAGACGGAGGAAAAAAAATCCATAGTAACTTAAGTTCCACATCACTGACTTGTCAAATGCATAACCAAGTTGTATCTATGGCAACACCCACACAAAAACATTCCACCCACCCAGCCCTCACTCCGTGTCAAGATTGGATTAGAAGATTAAAATTAGTCTACATTAGCAGCTGATTATCTTTTTGGAAAGCATGCAATCTGAATTGCATAGGCCTATGGAATAGATTAAACCTTTTAAGTAAGCAGAGAAGTAATTATAGTAATCAAATACTCTTAATTTCTCTTAAGCTTAAAGTATCAATAAAGGCTGAAGAAGAACTAAAAAAAAAAAAAAAACTCCATCTATTTGGATAGAACAAACTTTGTAGCATGTGTTCATTCATATTGGTTGTTCCACAATGATATACCGCAGTCTTCTTATTTCTCAGGTTCTATTTTGCTCTCAGGGTAAAAGTAGATGTGCGTCATGTAGGTCATATGGGGAAAAGCGAAGTTTATTGCCACGAGCAATAAACTTGTGGAATGATCACCCATTTGCATGGAATGATTTTGCGTTTGCAATCATGAACAAACTTATTTGGTCTGAATTCTTATTGAAAAAGTTTCCAAAATGAAACAGAACTTCTTTGAAAACACAAGTCCATCCACCATCACAAAGTCCCTTATTTTGAACAATTGTGTTTGGCGTAAGGATCAAAACAACACATCTAAGACTACATGGTTTATATCTTGGTCTCACATATAATTTGGGAGCCGGGTCTTTTAACATATCCCCAATGAAACCGGACTTTGTCATGATTTGCTTTTTTGTTTTGAAAATCAAAACCAGAAGAACTTAGAACATTTTTTTTTTCATTATTTGGATCCTTATTCGTTAAGTTATTGTAATATTAGGTCAAATCATATGAAAATGCTTATAATTGACTATTTTTGACCTAGAAAAACAGCAATTTCAGACAGTTCAATCTAATCTTGCCAATAGGCCAAGGTGATTTTTATCTACTGAAGGATTTAGATACATGGTATTTGAACTGACTTTCAATACAATTGTTTCTTTTGTATATCTATGTATTTTATTTTATGTATCTAAAAAATTATTCTGAGAAGACATGCAGAGAGTTTAGCAGAGTACCAAAGGGATGCACGGCCCACAAAAGCTGAGAACCCCAATGACTCCTGAATCAACTGATCGATTTGTACAGAGCCCGAATTGCACAAGACAATATGAGTTTTCACTTGAAAGTTTAGGTAGGAACATTCTGGCAAAATATAATGTGCACTGTTCATTTTAGCTAGGCCACCTTACATAAAAATTACCTGTGTCTGTTTATTACTACACAGTCAAATAGCTTGTGGCAATAAACTTCCCTTTTCCCTATATGACCTAGGACAAATATATTTTTACATTCATTGAATTTCCTCTCTATCCCTGGAGAAAAGCTGCACTGATGTTCTTTTCTGTGTTAATAAAGAAGGAAATTTACTGCATGAGGTTCCAGGGCATTTACAAATGAGTTTCAAGGGGTCTGGCAACCCCTCCATAATGCAAAATGTTGTTGAGTATGTACATAAATATATTTCTCTAAATGAAGGTTTAACTTTTATCATGTGATTCTTGGATTCCCCCCTTCGGAAAAAAAATTACTATTGTTGTGGTTTGGGGCCTGCCGCTCAGTGGCTAGGATACCCGCCACATACACCGAGGCTGGCGGGTTCGAACCCAGCCCGGGCCTGCCAAACAATGGCAACTACAACAACAAAAAAATAGCCAGGCATTATGGCGGGCGCCTATAATCCCAGCCACTTGGAAGGCTGAAGCAAGAGAATTGCTTAATCCAAAGAGTTTGAGGTTGCTGTGAGCTGTGACGCCACAGCACTCTGCAGAGGGCAACATAGTGAGACTCTGTCTGAAAAAAAATAAATTAAGAAAATAAAATAAAAGTCACTGCTGTTGGAAAACTCCAGGCACAGAAAGATACTATGATTTGCCAACGTCACAAAGCAAATAGGCGGCTTCTCTAAAATGCAGCCCACAGCCCCTGTGATTGCTTCCTAATGGCTACAAAAAAGCTTGCAGAGCAGTTTCTTTCACTTTGCATTCGGAACCCAACAGTACAACCCAACAGTACGTATACATTTGGTTTGCTCCAAATCCACTCATATGGGGTTTTAATTTTTAAACAAGAAGAAAGCAAAAAGAAAAGCCACTGCCACCAAAATCTCCTGCTATTTTCTTAACAGTGAAATGTGGTCTAATGCAAATCACTTTTAGCAAATTAAATATATTAAAAAGTGGTAATTAATTATGATTGAAACAGACAGGAGTTGTAGCTTGAAAATACACACTGCCAATATCACTACTACTGTTCCTCGTCCACCATAGGAATAAAAAGGAGCTCCCAGATGTCGAGGGTTATTAAAAACCAGATGTTCAGACTGATGTCTTGTATGGTGGTGAATAAAGTAAAGAAATATGACAGTCCAATATAAACTTTGCTAACATTTAATATGGCAGAAATGTGAATAAATTCCTTTCATGGGCTCAGAATATTATGCATTTTAAAAAGGTTTTCGTTTTTTTAGATTTTAAAGTTTTTAAAAGAAAATTGAAAGAGAAGTGGTGGCCATTTCTGGTCTCTCTAATCTTCAAAGCTTAAACATGAATTGACCCTCATCACCGAGGGATCTGGGTCAGAGTGAGTGTCCATTTGGGGAATAAAAAACAAAACTGCAGGAGTAATCAAAGAGGGAGCTCCATGCCTTTCCAAACGTTTGCAGCTGTTTGACAGCTGCCTGCATCTCTATATGCAAATGTTAATTTCTTCAGCAACCTTACTGTAGCCAAATGTAAATTGGGGGCTCCCAAAATAAGAAACAGATAAGTATCCCTTGATCCCTAACTTCACTCCAAGTTATTTAGAAATACTTGAATTTTTAAAATGCATCTATCAGTCCTGGGAAAGTCCGTTTCCTTTCCTTGTTTTTCTAATCCCAAATCTACTTTGTGGTGGCTTTTGTGAATGCTGCCTGTTGTTGGATCCCTTGTGTGTCCTTTGTGAGTGATTGCTCTGCCAAGAGTTGCCGAAATATCTGGATAGGAAGAAAGCCTCAAGCCCATCAGTCGTCTGCATGCTTTGGTCCACAGCATCTGGAAGGATGGGCTCATTCTTGTGGACTGAAGCCCAGAGCACAGCAACCACAAAACAGCAAATTCTAAAGGGGAGGACACTTAACTGCCAGATAACCTCAGGACACAGCTACAGATGCAAGGATGTTGTGATGGACAAGAGGCCTGGATGGAAATGCTGTCTAGATCCTGGGTCCTAATGGGAGTCTCTAAATACTGAGATTTTTAAAAAACACCCTTCCCCAATGGGCTTCTCTCAGCTCCTGTGTTGATGACAAGATCTAAAAGCAAAGGGACGGATCATCATTGACAAGGTAAGAGGCTTGCTGTTGAGGGGGCCAGTTATTAGCCCCAGCAAAGAAGCTCCGGGAAGGAACTCTATAATCTGACATGATAAATGGTCCAGAGGAAACCTTTAATTGGTCTCTATTTTGAAGTCTTAGGTACAGCCAGCAGGCAAACCTGAGCCCATCATTGGACTGTTTTTTCTTTAAAAAAAAAAGAAAGAAAGAAACAAACAAACAAACAAAAAACAAAAACAAACAAACACTGCAATTCTCATTAAGTTGATAGCAAGCTTTTTTCTTGAACTTGGAGAACTAGGTTCCTGATGGGAACCTTACTTTCATACCTATCCTAGAGAGTAAAATCACAGAAGTGTCACTTTTTTTTTTTTTTTTCAGTTCGCCAAGGCTGGGTTTGAACCTACCACCTTCAGTATATGGGGCCAGCACCCTACTCGCTGAGCCAAAGGCACTGCCTGGAAGTGTCACTTTCAAACAGCTTATTGTCTTTGTGGGCACTTGGCAGAGGTCTGTGCCAGGAAGTTCCACCTGGTTTCCTTGTAGGAAAGGATACAAGATCACCTTGGTTATGGATAGGTCTGGTGTGGGTAATCTTCAGACCCACCTCCATCTTTATTCACAGCTCCTCTGAAACTTTCTAAAACTTCAAGCCTCAGGACTCTGCCAACTTTGGCCACCCAAGTCACAAAAGCAGGAGCACAGTATGGAATTTACGATGTGCCCTGAGCCTGGTTCAACCAAAGCAGGTCCTCTTGGCATCTCCAACTGTACGCTCGGCCAGAACTGGGGAGCACAGACACGTGTGTAAGGAAAGCAAGGCTTAGGCATGAGTCTGGAGAAGAGGGGCACAGAGCCGAGTCAGGGCACTCACAAGCTTTCTCCCAGGCTCAAGTCCAAGCCTTCCCTCTGGAGACCACTCATTCACGTCTTTCATCTCTCCTGTCTCCTGGAATGCTCAGCCCATGGATGGATGTCTCTGTTCAGGTGAGGGGGTCAGGTCTGGCTATAAACTCTTATAGGATTTATATTTGTTACAGCCTCTGAGACCCTTTTGCAGACAAGTTCCCCCCCAAATAGGAAAGTCCTAGCCAGGTTAAGATACCCCTTCCTGCTCTTTTTAACGTAACTGTAAGCTTACTTCAGGGCTGGGCTAGAAAACAGCCAGTGTGTATTAGCACCTGCTCCAGGTTGGAGAGAGTGCTGACAGCTTTCCGTGTTTCCTTGCTGAATCTCACCAGAGCCTGGTGACACAGGTGTCGAGAGGCTCTTTGTGCATATGTGGAAAGGCAGGCTCACCAAGGGAGGTCAGGTAGCTCGCCAAAGGACACCTGGCTAGGAGCTGTGGAGCCAGGGTCAAATTCCAGTCTGTCTAACCTCAAAGCACACCTTTCTGTCCACCAGACGAGCTGTGAAGCCACAGAAAGAAGAGCTCATTTTGACCCCAAAAGGCATTTGTTGTTCCTGCTCAGCTCAGTTCTGAAGTACTTTGAACTTGGCACTGCCCTCCTTCCAAGCCACGGGAGACCTTGGTTGGAATTGCAAGCTATGACTTAAGTTGGTTCTCTCTGGCTCTTGGAAGAAAGGCTTCTTCGCATGCAAATGGAATTGTTTACATAGATATATCGGCAGCACCCTAACAAATTTTAAGGTCTCAAAAGAAGGGAGCATCTCTCACTTCCTTCATCCTACCCCACAACATCTCAGATGTGGGAACTTAAGTATTTCTAAATGAGTAACTATGTAAGGCTGGGTTCTTGCTTTTGTTGAACGACTGGACTCCTCTGAAAGAACATGGACTCCTCTGCCTGGACTCCAGAGCACCTTAGGATTGCCAAGGTTGTGTTGCCTGTGACTCCTTAGAATGACTTCTCTCTTCTACTGACCACATCCTTAGTTTATTCTTCTAACCCAACTGGTGAAAGCTGGACTTTAAAGGCTGGGGGGCAGTGTGACGGGAGATGCCTATATTTTAAAAGACACATGGTGGTGTCTCACAGGGACAGGCAGAGACCAGACAGCCTGTGCGCCATGGATTGGCTCTTCTCAGATAACCTCGTTGGGACGTCCTGAGGCAAGGCAGCCATCTGAGACCTCTTTTCCATGCAGTCCAGAGTATTACAGACACACTTTGGCAGCCTTTTCATTCACTTCTGATGCAGTATCAATAGGTGCTTTCTCAATTTTTTTTTGGTGCCATCATTGTAGGGCAAATTGAGGAAATCAGTTTTCTATTTTTTTTTTTTTCAAGTAAAAGCAATGTGACAAACCCGTCTTCGGTGCATGGAAAGTGCTCAGCTGAAGGACGCAAGATGCCTAGCTGAAGATGAACATGCTTGAAGGCTCTGTGTTGATCAATAATGTTGTTTGGAAGCTCAAAGTCACCATCTGCTTAAAGCTGAGCCCCTGCCAGATAACCATACAATACATGGGGTGGGAGTGAAGACAAGCTTTACTTTTGCTCCTTTGTCCATCACTCATTAACACTTGGCTTTGGTAAGCTCCGTTAAAATTGTGTTTTTTAACGTGAAGCTGGTTCTGCCATTTCCTGGCTGGTAGGCAATGGAATCTCCTAGCCTAGCCTTTTGATTCTTCATTTTCTTGATTGTTTAAAAAAGAAAATGGAGGTTGGGTGCCTATAGCTCAGTGGTTAGGGCACTGGCCACATGCACCAGGGTATTGGGTTCAAACCCAGCCTGGGCCTGCTAAACAAACAAACTAACAAACAAACAAACAAATAACTGGGTGTTGTGGTGAGCGCTTGTAACCCCAGCTACTAGAGAGGCTGAGGCAAGAGAATCGCTTGAGCTCAAGAGTTTGAGGTTGCTGTGAGCTATGATGCCATGGCACTCACCGAGGGTGTCAAAGTGATACTCTCTCAATACAAAAAAAAGAAAAAGAAAATGGGACCACATCCTGGCCCTGACACTTAATAGGGTTGCTGCCTGAAATAACTAGAGAGTAAATTAAACCCCTTTGTGGATGTTACAGACTTATACAAACAAGACTGGGCATATCATCTCTGTTGGTGGCATTTGACAGTTAATGAGAATGATTACAACAAATATGGTATCCATGAATGCCAAAGGGCCAATGGTGTCTATGAAAAGGATCTGATGGTACGTAAAAACATTCTTTTTTTTTTTTTTACAGTTAATACTCTAGCATCTCTAGGCTGTTCCAAATTTGACTTTATTCAGATCATTGATTGATGCCAAACCAGAACTTTTAAAAGGCTATTGTTCTGTAAGGTGTTTTTTCAAAATAACTAACAGAATTTGTGTGTATGTGGGGGGTGTATGTTTAAAGGATGTTTCCACCTCCTTTTCCTCTGCTGCTCCCTTATCTATGGAGTGCTTCAAGTGCCTGGAGAGTGTAAGTCAAATGTGCACCTTATAATATCAGTTCAGCAAGAAAAGAGAGGCAACAATGTTTTGCAATATAAAATGGATTTCCCTGCTTCCTGACATTTCAAGGTTGGCCACCCTCTTTCAATGTAGGAGCTGAAGTGCTGCCTCTCAGACAAATGCGACTGGATTAAAGCAGCAAGTTGAAAAGGAATCGACCCTCTGGTGTTGCCAAGATGAGCTACATCTGCAAGCTGGGGAGTTCAGGCTGCGTCTGGAAACCCCTGTTGACTCAAAAGATACTGCAACAAATCTCTTAATGAAACACTAATACTGCAAACAAGGTGTAAAACTTAGACAAATCAGCAAAAGGAAAAAGAACAAAAACAGTTTACGCCAAATAGAGTAAGACTGAATGAAATCTTCAATAGACTCAAACCTTCTTTAAGGAAAAATCCTTTTCCCACAGAAGGATCCTGATGCCTTAAGCTGCCCTGCCTTTTTCCCCTACCTGAAGACCCTACCTGGCAGGGCTTATCAAATCATGCCCACATGTGCTTACATGTAAGGAATGAACATCACACCCAGATTAAAGAGCTTTGGTAAGAGCCTACTCTTCTGCCAAGCCAGCTTCCCCACTACTGTCACCCTGCCTCCCTTCCTTGCTCACTCGTAATGGCTGGGTGAGCATGTAACTGCCAGGAGAGGAAGGAGGCAGTAAAATACCTCCTATGGCAACACTTCAGGTGGTTGTCCCCAATTCCTTCTTTACCTGTAGCCTCACAGAGAGCCCTGGCAGGGTCATTCCAGAGCTTCTGCTCTTAAAAAAAAAGCAAACAAACAAACTGCCACCTTTGTTTCCCAATGGGAGAAATCGTGTATGCCCCCTAGCTCACATTTTAGTAGTTTTAGGGAATTTTAGTAATCTTTGGAGGATAAAGAAAAAAGTGACATCTGTTCTATCAATTTCATGGATTTTTTTTTTAAGTTTTAAACTGTACCTTCCAATCTTTTGATAAAAGAAGTATTGGAAAGGAGGCAAGTGGTTCTCAAGATTTATTTCAAAATTCATGCCAGGATATCTTTGGCTCTGGTCCAGAGAGGTCTGGTCCTGCAGTGGCAACAGTCAAAATCTCTGAACCCTTCTTCCATTGGATACACAACAGTGCCAATGAGAGGTTTCTTCATGGGTTGTTGAATTTGAAGCTTTCATCCCTACATGAAGCCAAAACTCAGAGCTTCTTCCAAGAAGTGGACCATGAAATTAGATTGGAAATACCAACAATAACAAAAAAGAAAGGAAGGAAGGAAGGGGAAAGGAAAGGAAAAGGAATAAGAAAGGAAAATGAAAGGAAAAGGAAAGAAAAAGAGGAAGGAAGAAAGGAAGGAAGGACTCTACAGTCTCCTATTTAGGCAAACTTTAGACAGACTAGCTTGGCTGGAAACTGATATTAAAAGCCTAAAACATATACCTTTTCTTATCGGGTTACTGTCATGGGGAAATAAATATTTCTGGCTTTTTAGCTGTTCTTGTAACTACATTTTTGTAAGTTCTGATAATTTTTCTTCCTTGTAGGAAACATATATTTACATGCGTACACATCCGTATATATGTATACATGATGCATATTCAAACATGCACTCGGGAAGTTAGGGAGAGAAATTTCTAGTTAAACATGATCCTGCAAAATTCTTCCATATGTGGCAAAGTCCTCGGCTCAGCTGACATAGAGCGATACATACATTTATACACACAGGACGCTATGTATACATTTATCCCACATTCATTTAACCTCAAAACATAAAATAAATTCTTTTTTCCCCTCCCTAAGCAAAGGCTAGGAATAACAACTCTATATACAGAATCCATCTTCTGGGGGCGATGGAGCAAGTTAAACCTCTCATGTGTTTGGTAGAATTCAAAGGGCTGCACTTTGGCTAATCTGCTAGTGAAAGTGCAAAGAAGGCAGAGCATCAATCACAAAACTTGTCTTGCATTCATAGAGAAGGGCTGAGGGTGAGCAGGGATTCCTGGGGCCTAGACTTGGCTGTCTAGAAGTCACAGGGCCTGGGGAGGGGCTGCTGGGGCTGCTTTATTCTCCTGGTAGACCATGGGACTCTACCAACTTCTTGTGGACTAACCACAAAGAATAGGCCCTGGGAAGAGGAGAAGAAAAGAAGGCAGGTTTCGCAAACACAGATCTGGGGCCAGGAAACCCATGGGGTCTGGAGATGTCATCTGCCTCTAAGCATGACCTTAAGGAAGGCCTAACTGTACGATGGTTGGACATTCCCTGTGAATGTTCCACAAAACACTAACAAATTCTACATGAGAGTAGGTAACAAGGCTCAGGTGTGTGTAGCATGGATCGAGGTGGGAAGGAGAGAAAGCAGTAACCTTGTTTTTATTTTCTGCATTAACTCTACCTTATGACTTTTTTGCCTGTAGGAAAAAGGGGGAAGGACATATTTTGAGATCAGAAATCCCAAAACCATGGCAGTGAATGCTGTAGCCTCTTTGAATCAGAGCACAGATCCAGTACTCTGGGCATCTATCTTCCCATGTTTAAGAATCCAAGGCCATAAACAAAAATGAAAAACAGGTTTCCATTATGCATTATAGATTGGATTACTGAGGTCATTTTAATCATATCTTAAAATATGATCTATATGTGAATCTCATGACCACCAGTTTGAAAAGGCCGCCAAATCTAGGACAAGGTTCTTTAGTGACCAAAGTATTTGATGGCTTACAAAAACATGACATGTGGCCAAAGCAGAAAATCAATGGGAATTTTCAGGAGAAAATGGAAGCAGACATTTAATGCTCTGAAATGTGTCCGGTGGTACAATCTTACATCTTAGCTGAGAGCCAATACATGCTGGTACCATAAAGTAACCAGGAGCAGCAGAGAAAGCACTAAATATCACTATAAAGGACACTACCAAAGTTTTGAGATACACAAAAATTAAGAAAACATAAAATCATTTTTATTATTATATTTTCTCAAAAGAATCACCATGACATTCTGTACACTTTTGCATTCTTGTAAAACATTTCTGAAAATACTCTTCCCATTCATTTTCTTCAAGTGCTGTAAGCTCACTTTCATAGGTATGAACAATTTCTTCAGGGCTAAAGAGCTCTCTTCCATGCATGCGATTTTTTTTTTTTTTTTTTACTCTTGGGAATAGGAAATAATTACATGGAGCCAGGTCCGGATTGTAGGGCAGATGAATCATAAGTTTAACCTCTGTGAACTCCAGGAATTGAACAGCGATGTTGGCAATATGGTCAGGCGCATTCTCATGGTGCAAGATGGTCCCCCATGGTCCCTCTTTGACTGCCATTCTTGAAGCTTCCTGAAAACTTCTGTTAGGCACGCTGTTGTGTACCACTGAGCAGTAACAGTCCTTTGCTCCTCCAGAATAACAGGTACAACATGACCACCTTTGGAGAAGAAAGTTACCACCATTTCCTTTCTGATACTTCAGGTCTGCTTCCTTCACTTTCCTTGGTGGATTTTCACTGGGGAAAAAAAAAAGTCTACACAACACCGTTGACTGACACTTATTCTCTGGATCAAACTGGTAAATCTAGGTTTCATCACCAGTAATCCTGTCAGAAATGCATCTAGACTTGCCGCCCTGGCATTTCTTTTTCTTTCTTTTTTTTGAAACAGAATTTTACTTTGTCGCCATGGGTGGAGTGCTGCGGTGTCATCATAGCTCACAGCAACCTCAAACCCTTGGCCTTGAGTAATCCTCTTGCCTCAGCCTCCCAAGTAGCTGGGACTACAGGCACCTGCCACAATGCCTGACTAGTTTTCCTATTATTATTATTATTTTTTTTTGAGACAGAGCCTCAAGCTGTCACCCTGGATAGAGTGCTGTGGCATCATAGCTCACAGCAATTTCCAATTCCTGGGCTCAAGCGAGTCTCCTGCCTCCGCCTCCCAAGTAGCTGGAACTACAGGCATCCGCCACAACACCCGGCCAGTTTTTGGTTGTAGCCGTCATTGTTGTTTGGCAGGCCCGGGCTGGATTCGAACCCGCCAGCTCAGGTGTATGTTGCTGGCGCCTTTGCCCGTTGAGCCACAGGCGCCGAGCCTAGTTTTCCTATTTTTAGTAGAGATGGGGTCTCACTCTTGCTCAGGCTGGTCTGGAACTCCTGAGCTCAGGAGATCTGCCTGTCTTGGCCTCCCAGAGTTCTGGGATTATGGACGTGAACGACCTCAAGGTGTGAGGCACCCATTGAGATGAAACTTTCCTAACTTCAAGATAATTGTGCAGGATTTGGATGCTGCTGGGGAATCCAATCTGTTGTGCTGCTTCAGTGTCCTTAAATGTCACTCAATTGTTTTCCAGGACCATTTTTTTTTCCCACAGTGGTGACATTTTCCTCATTCACTGCAGTTGCCGGACATCCGCTTGTCTTTCAGTGAAATTCAACCTCTCCTAAATTCTTGAAACCACTGAAATGTCACGGGGGAAGGAGTCAGGTACCTGAAATCCCACTGAAAAATGCTCAAGGCTTTGAGACTCATTTAACTCACTTTTAAAAACACAGAAAATCATTCTGCAAAAGGGTTTTATTCCCAGCTCCACAGCTGACACTGACTGAACGCTGCCCATGGGATAGAAACAAATGAAGCCCTCTGAGCAACACTGATCAGCTGAACAAATCGAACCTGGCCTGGGAGAATCAGAAAAGATGCCATCGACTGTATTACATGGAAGTGAAATAATGGACCGTAACACAGTCTGTCCCCAAACTTTTATAGTGGCCTTCAAATTCCTATCTACAGACAGATTCTGGAAATTGTCAGGTGGAGTGGGTAATATTGACAATTAGGGCAATCAATTTGCTAGGACTAGATCAACTGAGCGGACAGCCTAAAGTAAAGAATGCAAAATGGAAAACCCAGCTTCTGCCATAGGAAGGTCACTACTACCTGAATGTGTTCCTGTCACCCTGGGCCAAATGAAGCATCCTCTCTTTGCTCTGGGGCCTAGTTTGTTCTGCCAGAAGCCCTGTGACCCAGAGCAATTCTCCTTCCTCTGTGAGCCAGTCTCTCTTCTACTAGAGGATCTCATCCTGGTGAATCCATGGCAGTGGGAGAGTTTGCAGAAAGCCTCATTTTCATTGTCATAAGGACAGCATGATTAGAGAAGAGTAAAAAGGAACATGTGAAGAGGCGGAAATGGAAAGAATAAAATTGCAAAACAAAAGAATGGAAATAAAGACGAGGAAAGATGGGGCAAATGGAAAGATAACAGATTGATGAGATGACATTTCAATTCAATTTTGGAAAATAAATCAAAATAAAATAAAATTTACTATAATTCATTGGGAAAGAGAAAAAGTATATTTGCATTTTAGAAAAAGTAGATGAATGATCATAAATGCATGTGGTTACATAGATATATTCATACTAATATCCAAAGAGGTTTGTCACTGCTGCACAGCACTCAGAGATTTAGGCCCTCACCTTGGGCCTGATCATTTTCAGTTTTGTGACTACAGACCATTAACAACCTCTCTAAGTTCTAGTTTATTTATCTGTACAATAGGGATACTTCCATTTGCCCTTTCTAGTTCCCATAGGTACCGTGGGAACAGGTCATTCAGCAGACCTACTGAGTGCCTGCAAAGGGCCAAAGAATATAAACTGTAAAATTCATCCATATTTTTCTGTAATCAGTCTCTTAAGAATCATGTCTCTATGCCTCTAAACTCTGTAGCTCTCTTCTAGAAGTAGCATTTTTGCACCTAAAATATGAAATTTAAATTTTAAATAGGATCTGAAAGTCTTAAAGAGTCAAAATCCTTTGAGCTTCTCAGCTCCTGTAAGTTAGTATTTCTATTCAATGAAGGAGGGAGAGAGAGGAGAGGATAGTGTTCTCCTGGGCTGCCAACTACTTTGGGGGGGTGTTTCCAGCACCCTAGTTGTTTAGGTTCTTTGCTATTTAGGCCCCTCCAAACTAGAATCAGTGTGCTTTAACAAACCAAGGTGCATTTTGTGCAAAAAAAGCAGTGAGATCTAGGCCTTTAAAGACTCGACATCTAACCCAGGATCCAGGCACAGAAATGTGAGTCCTAGATGCAGAAAGGGAAGCCTAAGCAGGGCTTGGCCTTGTAAGCTGGTCAGAGTGTGGGGCTCACTCTAATGCTGTGCTTTACTCATTGATGGGGTTCGTTCATACCTGGAAACCACTGGGAAGAATGAAATAGGACCTTTACTGGGGCAATAAAATATAATGCCTAGAAAAAGGCAAATAGAAAGACTTGATGTCATTGATATGCTTGAAGGTGGGGAAGGATGCTACTTAAAGAAAAAAACAGATAAGACTGATGATGACAGGTACAAAGAAATTTAGGAAGGGCTGAGATTCCATTCAGCTTCATAAAATCAATCTCTGTAACTTCAATAGAAGTAAAATCTTGTGTGTGTCTACAGCATGTTCTTTGGCCGTCATGGTTTCTCAAGATACGTCAGCAGCTGTGTCATGGGAAATATCTGTTGGCATCCTTGTGACCACTTCTTGGTGTGAAAGATTTCCTAAGTCATTACTGGGATTTGCCTGGATATCCACTTCGACAGATTCAATGGCTGTGGCCATCCTGAGAGTTACAGGCCACCAGCTATTAACTGCTCCTCTCAGATAGCTGGTCAGATGGTTGGACTGGCACACCACATGGACTTCTCTTGCAATGTGTCCAAATCCTCTCACCCCATCATCACACTTATTTGCCATCCCTGGAGGGCTGTGTATTTATGGCTCTTCGTGATAGCCTGGCTCCTCATCCTAATGGCTCCCATAGAGCTACTGAGCTCTTAGCAGGGTAATTCATTCTCAGGTGTTACAGCCTTCAAGAAGCTATCTTAGAAAATGAAGGAAAGAGGTACTTTCACTTTCTGTTATAAAAAGCATGAAATTGCCCCCAAACTCCATCTTCAGATGAAATACACTACTGGAAACTGGATCAGTCGTGCTTTCAGCTAGGTAGTCTCTTTTTTCACCTGATACTCTGAGAATAGTATTTCTCAGAGTACAGCTATTACTAGAAAGAAAAATATCACGTGATTAAATAAGCTTGAGAAATGCTAGATTAAATAAAATGAATAGTTTTCATTTTTATATAGTTTTTTAGATACTTTAATCTGCTAATTGCACCAGGATGCTCCAAGATAGAGTTATAATATGAAGTACTTCCCCCCAGTTCTTTGCCCACAAAAATCTTTGTTTCGAGACTTTCCTCACGGGACTAATGTTCTAAAAGTTACTTTGGGAAATGGTAGTCTAGACTTAAAATACTTGGATTCAAATTGGATTCAATTTCTCTTAAGGAGAAAACAAAATCATTGTGAAGGAGAAAGGAACAGGGAAGAAATAGGAAAAGAATATAATTTTACAAATACCTGGTAATATTTACATTGAATTCTCCAAGGATAAATTAGTTTCTCTGGAAAAGTGACTGATTTTTCATATTTCTTCATTTTTATGTGTTCTGATCTCTTAATAAAGCTCAATAGGAAATATCAACATTTTGTAGCCCCTGTTCCATAAGTCACTGGTGGTCAATCCTTAGTGTGCCAGGAAGACCAGGGCTGGAAGATTCATGGGAAGCAGATCAGAAATCCATGGAAGAGCCTTCTCCCCTTTAAAGTCATTTCAGCTAACATAGATACGTTATGGACATTTAGTTTAAATCTCAAACAAATCACTCTACTCTTAAGATTCTCATGTTGTCACATATTGATAGAAGGCTGTACCATTTTCTCCTAAGAAGTATCTCTACCCTGTATGAATCAGTTTATGTGCTCACACAATCATGTGTGGGTTTGTAATTAACCAGGAAAGACTACCTAGCCATTGATAACTATTTCAATCTGGGACCTAAATTTATAGTAGCATATATACTGACATATAAGTTGTTGATCACTAAATCCCAGGTCTGCAGTAAAGGGGAGGGTTTCATTGCCCTAGAGCTGGAAAATCTGGGACCCCTAGTCAGAAAGGGCATCCCAGCCTGGGTTTACGGCACTCACCATCACTGCAGGCAACCTACCTTATATCAGAGTTCTTGGCTTAACTCTCCTTCTCTAATTGAAAGAGCCTTACTGCCTTCTTGACTCCAATTTAAAACCTGAAGATTATCCTTTTATCAAATGGATTTCATTTTTACAGTGAACTCCACTACAGAGAAAGTTTCTAAGTCACAGGCCCCTACTTAAGTCCCTAAGTATTTTTTTCTGTCTTGATCTGATTGACATGGCCCAGAAAAGAATTGAGCATCAGATGAGCTGGGGTTCTATCTTATCCATCACGTTCTTCTTCAAGCCCCACATAGTCACTGGGCATGAACTACGTGCTCTAAGTATTATTTGCATGAGTGATTACTAGTAGCAGGATTCAGGCCACCACCATCCCAGGGCCAGGATCTCTCATCTGGAGAAGGAGATGAGGCTATCTGCCTCTCTTACCATGGGTTGCTTCGAGTATTCATTGAGATGATTGAGGGGGAAGAGGAAAACTATCGCCATCCTCCTAGTATGTGTAGTAGTAATGAGAAATACTAGGGCAAAGATCCTCACAATAAGCCTCAGTCAGGCATTCTTCAAGGAATACAATTCTTCCCAGGAAGTCCCCAACCAGGAGCAATTATTTCTGCTCCATTACAACCTCTAGTGTTAGTTGACAAACACGAGGGTCAGCACTCTATTTCATGCTCATATATGTCTAGAAAAGTAATGGGAGATTAGCTTTTATAAGAAATATCATTCCCAAGGCAGATAAATTTGATCTGGTGCCCTATTTCCAGCAGGACATATTCACATGTGTGTCTCTGTGGTGAGACAAGCCAGGTTGTCATCTCAGTAAGTCCTTATGGGACTCATTCCCCTATTTTGACTCTACTATCTCTCTGTGGGTAAACCCAGGGTGGCCTGGTAGCAAGTATGGTTCAGAGGAATAGCCAAATAGGGCCTGCAGGTCTCTCTTCCTGGGAAAACTCCGAGGAGCAAAGTACAGGGACCAAGAAGGCAGTGAAGAGATTTGGTTAGCAGGGGGACAGGTGAGTGTGGAAGGTGGTGGTGGTGGTAGTAAGAAGTAAGAATTGAATAAATAAAACCAAACTAAAACAAAAGCACAGATGTACAAGAGAAAGACATGAAATTGGTATCTCTCTGCTTTTTAGATCTCCAAATCCAGAGCCATTTTTGAGGGCTAAAAACATGAAATGGTGCCTTTCTGGACCTGGCTTCAGAAACCTTGATGTGTGGTGTGAATGCCTTCTGCAGTACTGGGGTCTCTCAGGGCAAGTGCTTCAGTGTAAAGCTGGGGCCAAGCCCAGGGGCTGGGAGCCTCCTAGTCACTGTGCCTCATTGCCCAGCTCCAAAGAGAACTTCTAATTTTGTGTTCTATGTAAATAGCACCCCCTGAAGTTGTACTCCTGGGAAAACATCTTAGAGACTTGGAATCTTAACTTTTACTTTGGGGTGCTGGTGACATGAAGTGAAAAGGAAACAGCTACCTGAAAAGAAGTTTTAGAAGCATAATAAGCACCTCCTTCCCCAGTAAACAATTAAACCCTCTCTTTGCATAGTAATTCCAACAAGCCTTCACCCTCTCATATCCAAAGGAGTTAACACTTTTCCAGATAGTTCTATTTCATTATCTATTGCCTATACTTGTGAAAATGTGTAAGTTACACTGGGATCACCCAAAAAAGGTGGGGAGTGTCTCAGTACATATGGTTCATTTTATGATATTACTACATTATCCTGCTAGTTTACATTTATTTCCTAATTTCCACAAAACTCATTGTTAAGAATTTTAGTACCAAACACCATAAATATTTTTGTATTTGGTGGGTGAATGTGATATCATTGAAAACGGCAGGTGGTTTTTGTTTTTGTCAATTCATCTTTTCACTTGCTTCACTTAGTCAAAGGAGAAGACAGGATCCAAATCAAATAAACCGGACTCTTCGACTTCACCGACTAAAATGGCTACAAAACAGATTTCTCTTGCTGTTTAGCCCCACCATTAATTTGCATTACTAAGGAGTTTTCTAGGACAGTGGTCAGAGAACTCAAGGCTTCTCTAGTTGCCAAGCTCAAGGAAACAAAGTGCTTTTACTTAAAACTCTGAAAGAGACATTCAGAAGTAACTGGCTATTAGATACCAAGCCAGCAATAGATTTTATATCTATGAGGGAAGAAAGGAGGGGAGGAAAGAAAATGCATAACATAAACAAGAAAAGACAAAACCTTAAAGAGGAAGGAGAAATGAAAACATTTAGATTCCTTGAGTGATGGAAATAAATACCAAAGCTATTAGTTTCAGTTCAAAGAACATATCACTTTATGCTGTTTATTATTTCTTGAGGATTATTTATTTTATCTTGAAATATCCAAAGGGTAAAAAGGGTCCTATAGGTAAGTGACAATGAAACTGACCTGGTCCGGAGAAGGCCTGTGATTGGAATGTTGTGACCTCCCAGGAGATCGATGGTGGTGGTGATGGTGGTGGTGGTGGTAATGGTGATGGTCCTCATCGTAGTTGTCTGCCATCAGCTTCATTCTGTTCTGGGTCTGTGCAGAACAAAAACCAGGGAAGATTCCATCAGGAGCTAGAAGACCAGCCAAAGAGATTCAGGGCATGATTATACTACCTATGGGGCTTCCTTTGTTCCTTATCCAGAAGTTTTCATTTTTAGTCAAACTGAAACTTAATAAAGAAAGCACCATGCCATTTGTTTTGGGGAAAGAAGTTTTCTCACATCCCTGAAACTATGCTGTTACATCTGTAGATGTTAACACTACTTCCCGCTTGCCATTTATAAAGGAAAAAAAATGAGAATATACCCTAAGGTGCTTTGTTTTACATTATCAAGCAATCATAGAGACCCAGAGTAAGCCTACAATCACAAGGTGCCAACAATCACATCCTCGAGCCAGAGATGGAAGCCCTGGATGGAAAGCTGGGAGAGGGCTGGCTGGAAACACAGAACTGCAGGCAAACAATGGTCGCACAAGACAAGACAGGCAAATCCACGCAAAAGCTGCCAAATGCAGAAATGCTGATGGAGACGGTTTGTTGCTATGATGACTTCTTGGGAAAGGGCTCCCTATAGACATTTTAATTGATTTTATTTCTCGAGGGGATTGAGCAAAAGGTTTAAAGTCGATGAAAAAGAACTGACCACTCTAACTTACAGCTCATGTTTGCCCCGGTAGGTAGCTAGGTGGCTTTAAACTTCCAGGGCCACAGAACTATATAGTTTCATCATGCAGGGCAAAAACTAGAGCAGTGATGAAATGACCTGACTGGCTCACAGAATCTAGAAGAATGCCTAAAGGCCATGGACGAAAGCAGATTAAATTATCCAGCCCAGAAAGCCATGAAATGTGAGTTTGGGGACAGGACTGCCTGCATTCAAATCTTGCTCCACCTCTTTGCTCAGTATGTGGCCTTAAGTTAGCTAAACCTTGATTTCCTCAACTCTAAAGTGGAAGTGTATAGGACTCGTTTCCCTGGGGTTTCTGCAAGGAACGAATGCAAGTGATATGATGGACTCTTCATGTGTCAGTCCAGTAGCTGGCACGCAATGAGCCGGCCAAATGCTGTCATTGCTGTTGCTGCTGCGGTTGCTTGCTGTAGGAAATTCCCCCTTCTTTGCACGCGCTATTTCCTTGCCTTGTGCTGCCTCTCTTGGCCCCCTCCTGTCACTTCCAACGCCGGGTCTGGCTAACTCACAGTGCTTTCTCCAGAAGCTTTTTCCTGGCCTCACCTTTGAGGCTAGGCGAGCTCCTGCTGCACACAGCTCTCTAACCACGGATTTATCTGTCCGTCTGTCTGTGGACTTCAAAGTTGTTTTTATTTTCTGCCCCTTCTCAGAATCTACAGCAGGCCCTAGATGTAGGCATGTAATGAGTGACAGCAAGAACGAAGGGGCCATGACTTTGAGGGATGCTGTGTGTGTGTTTTTAGCGGGAAGGTCACTGAGAGTTGAGGACATCTCATGAGTTACCGTAACAGTCCTTTACGTGGCTCAAGATGACAGTGAGCCATGAGGGCTTTGAGAGAGCCAGAAGTCAGGGCCCGGCAGAGCTTCCAACCAGTTGAAGTCGTGTTATGTAATATAAATAATACTCTGCTAATAGAGGATTCTGGATCTAACATTGTGCATTCTTGTAGTATTTTTCATGTACTATGTAACTTATTCTCAGAACTTTCCCAGAAGCGATTATTACTATCTTCATCTGGCAACTGGAAAAGCAAGGCATAGATTTTAGGCTCCCAGTGTCTCTGTCTTAACATACAACAGGGGGTTTTCTAGGTTATCCAATTCTCAGTCTCTAGGCCTTTGTTCTTGCCTGGCTGCTAACAGAAAAGGCAAACAGCTCAACAGGTACAAATAGCTTTCCCATAAGATGCTTTGGTTCTGTTATGTTTTGGAAACACTTCACATCCCAATTCTATCTGCCAGAGGATGTCTCATGATTTACTCACTCCTTTTTTAAAATTTTGTACAATATTTGAAAGGTCCCAAAGTGAACGTAAAAAAAAAAAAAGTATGTATAGGAATAAAAACAATAAAAATAGACAAAAAGACCTACTTAAAAATTAAATAAAAATCCCAGGCAACCTTTGGCAGCTGATAGCATTTCCATCCTTCACTTGTCCACTTAAAGTGTCAGAAGACCCAATGGACAAGTTATGCCTTGTGAGAAAGAGCAGGTCAGCAAAGCTATTGCAGACCAAGTACTGAGATTCCCCTTAGTCAGCCTGCAATTTCTACATGAGATTCCGAAATGCAGCGTTCACACCTATAATTCCAGTATTGTCAAGAGCCTGTACTTTTGAACTCATGAACAAATCAATATGAAATTGGTACTTCTAAATACAAAGCCTGAGGGAAGTTGTGAGATCTGTTCTGGTCAAGATGGAAGGGAATTGCCCAAGAATGAATGATGGAGCCTAAATGAACAAATAATAACTCTGCTATTGTAAACATCATAATGTCCTTATCCTTTGGGGAAGCTCCTGTGATTTTATGAGATTATTTTCTTACCAGTGACAAGCCTAGAGTTCCCTACCTTTGAACTGTATCCCATAAAAGAATGTACAAGCTAAACAAGATGCTATATGCAATCCTAAATGTGTCTGCTGAAATGAGGTGTTGGAGAGAAGGCATGTCACGGGATAAAGACTGTAAATGAATGATGTCATCTTTCCAATTTGGTGCTGAAATATAAATAAACCACGTTGTTCATGTGAATACCAGATCTGGGGGAAATGTACACAGAGCAATTGTGAGCGGAAGAGGCTTCTTTTGATTAGTCTGGGCTGGAAGAGAAGAGTGTGAAGCAGAGATGAAAAATGAGAGTTTGGTCTGATATTCTAGACCATTTTTATTTATCTTGAGGGTAACATATCCCCTAAACTGTGACCGATCTCTTACAGGCTGTTTGCTAGTGTTCTCTCGTATAAAACCAGCTTGACCGATGCTGTTCCTTTCATTGTCAAATTGAAAATGGATCTCTCTTCATTTTATAAAACGATCTGCCCTACCTATCCTCATCCCCACCCGATTACACGGGTTTTCTCACACATAAAGTATTGTCTGGAAGGATAGGAAATCACGAATAACACTCCCTAATGGTCAATGAAAGAAACTGCAGAAAGTTCTATGTAATGAAGGTTGCAACAGGGATATTGTTTGTTCCAATAACTCCAGGCACATTCACCAGGTGATGTCATGTATAGTGGTTCATACTCCATCAGATGCAGGAGGTGCCCACCACAAAGCCCCAAACAGAAAGTCTCCTGAGCAGTCCTAACCGGAAACTCAGGAAAACTAATCCGGAGTTGGAGAGGGGTGGCTTGCCACAGCATAGCACTTGGGAACTTGGGGACTCATTTAGTGATTCACTGAGGCCCGTCTTTATTTCCTTCACAATGTCTACCAAACTGCTGACCTGACACTTGTACCTCTGGCCACTGTGTTACATGCTCTTTTCAGTACATTATGTCGTGACTGTGGAGACAAATCTAATCCTGTTTCATTTTCTACTTCCTTTCTCCCAGGCACCAGCCACCTTATTTCTCTGGGACTATAGCCTCCTAACAGCTCTCCTGCTGTGCTCCTGACTCCCATGGAACAGATTCCTACTCAGACTGACAGTAGACTCCTGTTCCTCACCGCATTCAAGTTCTTTCAAAGGATCCCACCTCCCTGAGGAAACGCTCCTGGCTCCGGGACTGCAAGTCTCTTGCTAGGTGATTGCTATTGACCTCTGCAGCACCCTCTAGAGCCCTGGGACTTGGGAACATGTTGTTCTCTGTCTCTACCCTGCTCCTCATCCTCTGCCCCTTCTGTGACACCCAAGTCACACTCACTAGATTTTCTGGTTTTAGCTTCAACACCATTGCCTTCAGAAACAAAGGGTTTCCCTGAGCCGGCCTTGAAAGGATTAGGAGTCCCATACCCAGCCCCACCCTGATCACAGCACTTACCTCATGGTAAATAACTACATTCACTTGGCTTTCTCCACCACTAGGTTGAAAATCTATTGAGGGAAGCCCTATGTCTGGATTACCCTTCTACCCCCCACCTAGCAGAAGCAATAAGTAACCATGTGTCACATAAGTATGTGAACATCGGAATGAATGCACGGGGAGGGCACAGGCTGGCAGGGAATAGATAGGAGGAAAGATACACAATAGGAGTCTAGGATGAGCCCATGGGGTGTCTGACTCTCCATGGGATAGTTTAACCTTCCCTATTTGTTTTTGTTTGTTGTAAATTTGAGAGTGGGAAAAGTGGAATAAATGCATGTTTTTAGAGCTGTTAGGCAAATCAAATGGGTCTTCTTCAAGAAATATTCCATTCTTTACTAAAGTAAACCCACTGAAATGCACCACCACCTCCCAGTTACTTACCTTGTAAAAATGTGGGGCTTCTCAGGGTCTTAGCATTTTCATTTCCTTACTACCACCTTGCCTTTGGAAGAGTGGGGACTTTTGGAAGACTATTGATAGTGCCAAGAATCAGCCATGGAAAACTGAAACTTTATCCATTAACTAAAATCCCTGATGAACACCATCTGCGAAAAGGTGCCAGAGACTCCATCCCTTTTGACACTTCTAAAGCGTTTATCCAAGGAGCTCTTGAAATGAAATGAAAATCCTTGATTGACTAGTAATAGACTCAATAGCTTAATGGCAATATGTAGCTATAAAAATGGAATATTAAAACTGCCTTTAAAAATATTTTAGAAAGGTGGCAATAACAAACTATGCTTTGATCAGTCATCTGGATCAAGTTAACAATAAAATCTTCATGAATATGGTTTAAATAAGAAAAAAAATAATAAGATTTGTTGCTATGGGATATGGAGATAATATGGCACAATAACAATTACACTTTTATTCTACCAGGTTTTCTTTTCTCTCTCTTTCCCACCAGGGAAATCCAAAACGTTCAGGAACTCTTCTACTGGTTTTGTTTCCACCTAATCAGAGCAAGGTGAAAGTTCTCGTCTCCAAGTGAACGATGAGGAAACCAGACAACAACCGGACAGTGAGGAGGGGAGGGATTTCCTGAACATCCACTAGGCTCACACAGCAATGCCTCGAGCTTGAGTAGGATCTGGGTTCCCGTGCCTGGGGTCACGGTGGGAGTACAAAATGAAGCAAGAGGACATCTGAAACAGCAATTAAAGGAATGTGCTGCATTGGGGAACTGTCTGGGAGGATGTAAGCATCAATAATGGAAAAGCTTCTACTGTGGACACCGCACTGAAATTAATACAATACTCACTGGAAATCTGCAAGCACAACAAGGACAAAAATAATTATACATCAGGCTAAGTGCTGGGCCAGGACACTCTTGTTGAATCTTCCTTGCTGAGACAACTCTTCTTAGGAGTCCTGTCTTGCAGATGAGGAAAGTAAGCCTATAAGGATTGAGCTGGTGACTGGAGGAACAGGACTCAAATGTTCCTGGTTTCTGCCTCCATAGTACTAGGGTGATAGTATGAAGGCTAAGACCAGGGCAGTGGGTAAGACATAAGGAACTAGAGGCCTGACTATAACACCATATGGGAAGAAAAACAGAAGAGAGGAGATAATTTAACTGGGAATCCAGAAGCAGGAAAGATGCTCTCCAGCTGAGGGCAGGGTCAGATGCCCCTGGACCCAAGATTTGAACATTGGCTCATATGTGGGTATAAGGTGGAGTGGACTGGGTATATTCCACAGTCAACTTTCCCCGTAATCACCTTGAGGGGGAAAAGCAGGTCAACGAGGGGAAACGGAACCCAAAATGGTGTGTGTGAAGGGGTGCGTGCGTGCTCGTGTGTAGCTTTCCTCATCCTTTACTGAGTGTGGGGAGAGCAGGAAATGTGTTTGAGGTGCCAGTTCACTACCTTTGTTCTCAAAAGAACTTATCAATTTGGAGCATATTGGAAGGGATTTTAGAGCCGTAGTCATACGTTCCCACAAGCCAAGATGTGACCTCTCTAGGAGAACGGGCCAGTCTCTTGGCATCTCTGTGTTTACAAATATCTACAGAAACCACTGCTGCAGTCTCACGCTGCCTTGAAAATTGGTCTGATCTCCCCCCTTACTAACTCAGCTGGTCCCTCCCTCCTGCCACCCAGCCATAGCAGAACAGAGGCTTCACGACACCGTTCCTCCCAACTTGATTAATGGTGCTTCCTTACTCATCCTTACCTATCCAAAAAATTAGTAGGCCATCCTGAAGGTTGGGTGCTGGTCTCTACTTCCATATGAGATATCCTTATTTTACTTGTAATTGCTAAGGGCCTATCAGCACACTTGCTCCTATTCATCCTGTAGGCATCTGCAGCATGGACAGGCAGTCCTGGATGTGCTGCTGTCTCCCCAGAGGACACCGATGCGTCTCTGCCCACAGTCTCTCTACCCACAGGTGCAGGCTTGGCCAGAGAACAGACCAGATCAAAGTGCTGGGGAGCTCCCCCTCCTGGGACAGCCCTCAGTCTGTGTGTGGCAGAGGTGATGGATAAATAGTTAAGATCCTGGCCCCTCCATGGGACTACAGGATGGTGCACCCCCATCTCTCAGTGGGTCCCCAGGAGCAGGAGCCCTGACGGACGACAGCAGGAACTGCCCAGCAAGGTGCCTTTACTGGTTTGTCCCTTCCCTGTATCACGTCCACATTCTCTCGCTGCTTCTTGGGATTATCTCCCAAAGAAATTATCTCTATCAAACCCTTAACTTGGGGTCTGTTTTTGCAGGAATCCTAGCTAAAATGCTTACTAAATAACAAGCCAGTACCTAACTTCTGCCCAGGACTAACAAGCCTGCAACTACCAGGTTCCTTTCCTCCAGATACCTCCTAGGATTTCTCATCATCTACGGTGACAGAACTCTCACCTTCCCCAGGAAGTAACACCTGCCTGGCACCAATTCCTTTCCTGCCAAATATTCACTGTGGGGCTCACAGTGAATCATGTCTCCATGAGCCCTGTTTCCTGTATCTATAAAATGGGTGAGTGGAGGGAGACTGTCTTTAGCATGAGCCAAACACCACATGGAGTGATGCTGAACTTATTCCTGAGTGCAAATGTGCAGTTTTTCTTTGCCTTCTTATTTCTGCTAAAATCAGAGGAGAGAGAGATTATTTTGTTGAATTACATTTGGCTGCTACCTTAGAACCTGAGGGACTCTCTGAAGCGTTATAGACAAATTATAGCATCACCCCTCCTGTTCTGCTACCAGCCAGCACACACCAACAGGAGAAGAAAATCTTTTATATCCTCTGCTCATAATGTTAGAATCCTTAACAGTGGTAGAAAGAGGGCTCGTACCCTGAGATGGAGCCCCATTTACAGCAGCAATAAGAACAAATGCTGGCTTAGCCCTTGCTGTGCCCCAAGAATAGTGCTTTGCCAGCATCATCTCAGTTGGTCAGACATCAACCCGGTAATGTAGGCTGCAGTGGGGGCGTGCTCAAAATCCTTAATAGCTGCCTAGCCCAGGCAGAAACCATGAGAACCAAGAGGGACATGAATGCATTTGCTCTGAATATTAGTCTTGGTGGAGGCTGTTGTTACCCCCATGTTACAGATGATGAACCTGAGGCTTAGAAAGACAGAGCAACTTATCTAGTCTCAAACAACTGGAAGACTTGAGATGTTGACTCCAGAGTCTGCTACATAACCAGTGTGCCCTGCTGCTCAGCTCCATAAGGACAGACCCCTTCAAAAAAAGAAAAGAAAACAAGACTGATCTGGAAATGGGCTCTGACTTTCTGGACACTGACTCTAATCAAGGTTTAAAAGGAGAGCAGCTCACTTTTGATTTTAATGTTCTCTCTGAAAAGGACAAAACTCAGACATGTTATAAAATCTTCATCAAGCCCCTAAAATGTCTGTTCCTGACCAACCCTAATATAACTTCAACAGTCATGATCCACCATTCGCATTAACTTTTAATGCTATGACCAGTGAGATAGCTTTGAATCTGGGCTAACACATTAGCAACTGCAGATAATCAAGGAGTTTCTAAATCTTGAGCATGGTTGCCAGTCGTGGAGTCTGGGGGAGGGGGAAGCCCCTAGAAGTTTCCACCACAAAGTTACTTAGTTAAGCGCAGGTCTGTTTAATTAAGTAGTGGGCAGCACATGCTATACTTAGCTTTTAAACACTTGTAAAGTCCTCTTCATTCATTTATCTTACTTGTCACTGACAAGCTCTTCAAGGATTGTAACAGTATGCAGAGCATGAAGAGCCTGGGTAAACAACGCATATTTTATGTGGAGTCTAAACTGTTTCAACTCAGAGAGCCAATAGAGGGTCTCTGAAAAAAACAAAAAAAAAACCCAGACTCGTCTACTAAACTGTGGAAGCATTCTGTGCATATAGACTGTTGGGAGTTTCTTTAGAAAGTGAACTTCCAAATCAAATGCCAATATTTTAAGGAAAAAAAAAGACAAAAAAGAAAGAAAAGGAAGAAGAGAAAAGGAGAGAAAGAAAATGAGGAAATAGAATGAAAGAGACTAGGAAGAAATAGAGGAAGGAAGAAAGGAAGGGAGAGGGAAGGAAGGATGGGCAGAAAGAGGAGAGAGAGAGAGAGAAACAGAGAGGAGGCAAAAGAGAAGAGATGAGAAGAAGGAAAAGAGGGAGGAAAGAAAAAGATATTTGCAGATGATGAGATTCAGACTCTAAAACTGTGCTGACAAGCATAGTCAAGAACTTCATTCAATTCATAATTCAACAACTATTTAGAGCCGGGCATGGTGGCTGACGCCTGTAATCCCAGCACTCTGTGAGGCCGAGGTGGGTGGACTGTTTGAGTTCAGGAGTTTGAGACCAGCCTGAGCATAGAGACCTCATCTGTAAACATAGTCGGGTGTTATGGTAGACACCTATAGTCCCAGCTACTTGGGAGGCTGAAGAAAGAGGATCGCTTGAGTCCAGAGTTTGAGGTTGTTATGAGCTAAGATGCCATGTCACTCTACCAAGCATGACACAATGAGACTGTCTCAATAAAACAAAAACCCTGAAATATTTATTGGTTTAGCCAGAATAGGTTTCACCAAATCATGTCCCTAATTAATGAATGGATAAAAATGCTTTAAGGTATGGCCCAACAGGATTGGCTAAGAGAATGGAAACTAACAGTGTGAGTTACTATTCTAGGAGAACTTGAGGTTGAGTAACCCAGTCGCACCTTCAGGAAGAGGCCAAGAGTCTTAGACAGTAAGGACTAGGAAGAGAAGCGTCCACGCACCCTTGGAGACAAGACAGTTCACAGGGAGTAGATGGAATTTTTAACAGTCGTGTATCAAAAAGGTATTAGAATGCAGTGTTAGGACATGGGAAACATAATGAACATGGCCCCCAAACTGTCTGAAGCTTGAGACACTGCCATCAGACAGAATGGGTAAAGCAATGGACAATGGATTGGGTTGCAGACAGTGGAGATCAGGAATTCAGAGCAGCTTGGAGAAGAGGAACACTTCCTAAGGACTTGGGAGGACAGAAGGATATGCTCCTGCAGAGGCTGTGACCTCCGTGCACAGTCTGGGCCAGCTCCCAGTTCTGAAGCTGAGTGGAAGGGCATAAACTCAGACCTCCTCTGCACCTCATTCCCTTCAAAACAAAACAAATGACACCAAAGGGGGAGAGAGGGGACAGTGTAAGCCATGCAAAACATGTGGTGGGGCTGTTGGCCAGGACTGAGCACAGCCCCAACCCCAAGAGAGTGATGAGACAGCCAGGAGAGATTTGGCAGCAGCCAAGAGGGAAAGGGAGGCAGGGAGAGACGGCCAGGACCTCGGAGGGTGAAAAAGTCCCTCTTCCCAGCTGGTCTCACACTTGGGTAGGAGAACTAGAGAAAAGGTAAACATACTCATTATTAGTTTCCCAATCAGTGGAAAAACAAAAGGGCGGAGAGCCATGGCGGCCAGCGTCTCATACCAAATCTCTGAAACATCCACTCAGGGTCTGTCTTCTCAGCGGGCTGCCTGCTGTGTTGTCCCCACCTTTCTCTTCTGATTTCCACACCCTTACTAGCTTTATATGGGACTCTCTGAACTCACCCTCAGGAGGACTGAGGTTGTTCTCTGTGGAAGCAGATTCCAAGTCACATATCAGGCTAGAAGGTCTCCACTGACCCCCCGAGGTACACACACAAGACAGCACGTTACTCACAGGACCCCTCACAGCCTCCTCCACGCTGAGACCCCCTCAGCACACAACAATGAAAACTCATCTATAACCATCGCTTCTTCTCCTGTGATAACTGACCCCCAAAGAAGAGGCAGAGTGGAAATTCTGGCTTTGTGAATCTGACAGAAATCTAATTTCCAGAAAGGATGAAATTACATTTAAATTTCCTCTGGAAAAGTCTAGCGTGTTGAATCATTGTTTTTTTCCCCTAACACATCAACTTAAATTCATGGAAATTCTGAAAAACAATGTCTCTTAATCATCCCTTTAAGACAGAAGACAAAAAGCCTGTTTTTCTGTGACCTGAAGTTGAAACCACGTAAGTATGAAATGTCCAAATGTTTGTAAAATTGAGTGTAAACACAAACATATTAAAGTACATACTTATATTTCTTAATGGTAGTAGGAAAAGATAGGTAACTGGAAAGTTGGGGTGATCTTTTCATAGACTCTAGAAAATTTTAGTCGCGACCTCAAATCTCTCCCCTACAAATGAGGACTTGACAGAACAACCAGACTCATAAAATAGTAGTGCTGGGCCACACCTTAAATCCTTAAAAAATTTCAAAATTCTTAAAACTTTAAATTCTGAAATCCAAGCTTACTATTTTGCAGAGGGGGAAATGAATGTCCAAGAACATCAAGGGTAGTCACTGGCAGATGCAGAAGAAAGCTCCAGAACATTGGCGTGATAGTCCTGGGCCCTGTTCCTGCTGCTGGACACCTTCCCATTTGATCTGCAAACAGAGATGAGTCTGCCATGTCCACGACCTGTAATGCCACAGGCCCACCTCATGTCGTTGGTTTTACGTTGCAAAGTCCTATGGTATTAATTTCCATTCTTGTGGTCTGAACAGCATCAAACACCTAATCATTTGGGTCTCGATGGCTACAGATAGGTTAAGGAATTTTCTACTTTTTTTGAGATATGATCCTTAGGTCTGATTTAACTTTATAATTAAAGTCTACTGATTTAACTTTATAATTTTCCTTTTTTTAATGACAACTGTAAGTTATTATATAAATCATAGGTCATTTATGAAACATTAAATAGGACAAAATAGTTTATAAAAAGAGAAGTGGTATCTCCTTTCCCTCTACCCTAATATCTACCCCTCCTGTTAAGGTTTACCTGCCAATTTTTCTTGAATTCTTTCATGCTTAATGGAAGCATAAACATAGACATATCCCCTTACAAAAGAAAATGTCCCATATGTCTTGGCCATTCTTGGCTATGTCAAGAACATGTAGAATGACCTCATTTTTAATGATTACATATTATTCTACTCTATGGTGTACTAAAGTACTCTACAGGTGTACTTTTATTTAACAGTGCTTTATTGAAGTGTCAGAATACAGGCTCTAGGAAGGAAGGGATTTTTGTTTTGTTCAAAGATGTATCACCTAAAGCATTGCCTGGCATATAGTGAGCACACAATAAATGTTTTTTGAATGAACAAATGAATGATGGGCATTTAGGTCATTTCCAGTTTTTCGTTTTTTTAAAAAAAATACTTCAAAGAATATTTTTGCAAAGTAACACATACAGATTTGCATGTCTTTGTGTGTTTGTTCTCAACAAGGGTGGTGTCTGTTCCATGACCATTACGTGAACTTAAGAAGGTGGTCAAGGTAAGGAGGTGGTCAACTATGGAGGTTCTACTGTATAAACATTTTAAACTTTGAAACATGTCACCAAATTCCCTTTAAAACGGTTGATCAATGTCCACTCTGTACCTCTTTCCCTATACTTCCCTAATAGGAAGTTTCTTCACATCTTTTTATCTTCAAAAATTTGATAAATGAAAAATGGTATCCTGTGTATGTTTCCCTAATTATAATTTGAAACTGAGTATGGTCTCATTTATTTATTGTCTGTTTTGACTTCAATATCTGTGAGCCTCCTTTTTGCGCCCTTTTCTCCACTATTCATTTGGAGACTTTTTTTATTATTGGTTATTAGAATAATTGTATGTAAAAAAGAAAATTAGTAGGGGCTGATTTCAGGAATGAAGAGCATAAGTACAGGTGGGAAGAAGGCATATATCCAGCCAAGCTAAGGGGAACGAAAATATACACAGGCAGGAGATGGGAGGGTGTCAGAAACCCTGGTCCTTTGAACACATTAACATCTGTTATGCTTACTTGAGCAGAAGAGAAAAGTGTGTGGGGGGGTGGGGAGTGGGGCTGTTAGCTAGTTATGTGCCGAGATGCAGACAGAGCTGACCCCTCCCTTGGGCACCACAGCCCTCTCAGGTGATGGTTATTGGGGGACCATTAACAGGAGTCAGAGTCTTAGTAATGAGTACGATGCTTTACTTCTCTGCAAAAGACTTTGGGGTTTTGGCAAAGTCTGGGCCATCCATGGGAGAATGTTAGGCCCTTAAGGGCCACTCATTATGCATGTATTGGTAGAAACAATCTAATACAACCTTCTTCCCCAAACAGGAATTCTTTTTGTAGTCGTCCTGGTGAATAGTGACCCAGTCGTCATCTGGTACTGCTAGAGATGGGAAACCCAGTACCTACCAGACTGTGTATTAAACAGCTTAAATGGGATGCTTCCTGCTGCTCATGCACATATTTCGAGTTTCATAGCTGCACTTTCAGTTACATGTCCTAATTCTGCCTCTTTTGTGCAGGGGAAGGAGGCTCAGGTCTTCAGACATTTGAATACAGTTATGCTCATTATCTATAGTTTCTATCCTAGTCATTCCCCACCTCTCCTGGTCGCCATTCTGCCCGCACCGCACCGGAGGTCACTACAATGTGCCAGGGCTCCTCCTAGGGAATCAGGATGTGAATATAAGCTTGCACATGTGTCCCGACATGTGCTAAACACTATTTTAAGTTATCAATAGACTCTTAGGTGCCATCGCCTTTTTAGCATCTTCTGGGCAATGTTAGTACTCTAGTTTGCAGTTGGTTAAACTCATATCCTGGCTGCCAGTTTCTCCACCATCCATTCATACTCTCATACACACAAGCACACATATTAGAATTTTAATTCTAGGTACAAACTTCATTCTTTTTCTTATGAATATTTTCTTTAATCTCATCCAGCCTAAGTTCCATCCTGCATAAATGTTTCTCAGTTCTCATTATGTCTGTATTCTGACTGTTTCTGCTACCCCCCACCCCCGCTTTGATGTATCCCACTTGCACAAAGTGTTTTCTCCATGCTGAAGGTAATTAGTTCCATGTACACGCTTGGAGGTCAGAGCCCAGCTTTCTTACAACCTCCCTGCAGAGGTAAGTAACCAACCTGCTGGAGTGGAGTTGTTAAACCAACTATACATGCACCCACTTAGCCCTTATTTCTCCACGTAGAGAAAAATGTATATTGTGTGTGTACGAATTTGTCATGCCAAACACCTGGCTGAAATCTTGGTACCCTGTGACTATCCATTGCCCTGACTTTCCTTTCTAATAATCTTATTGAAAAACAAACTGAGTTAAGCACTGCTTAATCTTAGGGAATCAATCTATCTTTGTGATTGCTGAGTTTTGCCGGTGACATAAACCATCATTTTGGGATCTGAGTGATGATCCATACGGAACCTACAGTACTTCATAAACAGGACATTTGTCTTTTAGGCATTTGGAGGTAAGGTTCTGGAGGCAGGCAAAATACAGAAAAGCCTAAGAAAATGGAAAGTTAATTTTCTTCTTTGGGCACTTCCATTGACTGTTGGCAGGACTGTAAGTTGATATAAACTTTCTCAAGGGCATTGGCCCTATGCATCAAAATTCAAAATACACATGCCCTGGGTTCCACAGTCCTTTCCTGAAAAGAAAGCTAGAGATGTAGAAAGGGTACATATGTAGAGGATATCAGTAACAATTAAGTGCTAAGAAGTACTTAATTATAGTAACAATTAAGAGAAATTTATTATTCTAAAATAGAATACTCAGAAATCATTCAAAGGAGATGTATATTAATATTAATTAGAAGGAAGGTTCATTATGACAAAGAGTATAAAGCAAAGCAGACTATAACACCACACGTTCCTACAATAACAAATGTGTACACAGAAACACATTTTTGGGTTTTCTATGCGTCTACCTGGGTGGATTCACACACACGCACATATGACAAAGTTCAAGACAGATGAGCAGTAAATATTGATAATTATTGCTGGGTGCTTGGATTTTACTTTCTCTTTTATTCCTTTCTCTATTATTTAAATAATCAATCAATAATGGGAAATAATAAATGAAATAATAAAATAGATTTCCCTGCAACTGAGATTAAATAAACTGTTTCCCAGATTAGGTGGAAATGCTGTTGAAAATATTTTAGTTCTGGTCAAAAGAGTCCTGAAACATAACTTTGACTCTGGGGCCCCTGGACTCCTGCTGTCTTCTATTTCTGTGAACTACAACAGTCCGTTGTTAAATGGGGTGCTCTGTCTTGCTGGCCACAGTCTTTCTCCTTTCAGCCTGATCATTAAAATTCTGATTACTCTTAACAAGCAGCATCCCCAGTCTCCCTCTGGTTTAGCAAATTGTCATAGGGGCACGACCGAGGCTGTGACAAACAGCTGGACAGAAAAGCACAGGTTGCCAAGACCCTGTCAAACTCTGAATCAAGACACCAGGGCAATCCAGACCCTCCCCCAAGACCCTGGGAGACCTCAGCTATATCAAGTCACTGTCTACCTGAATTTTGCAGAGTGGGATTGGGAATACCTTTTAGCTATATCTTTTCAAGTTGAGAGAGATAACAGTACAGCTCCACATTAGGAAAATACCTTGTAAAAATACAGCAATGCAGCAAAGTATAGACTAAAGTCATGTTCGTTTCATTCCCACACACTGAACTTGGTAATTACATAGGTGCTTGGACATTAACGACCCAGACATAAAGGAGTGGGTTAAAAAGCATAATTATGGATCAGAAACAGCCTGTGCCTGGGGGCATTGCCGGCCAGGTCGTACCTTAGAAAACCAAAAAAAAAAAAAAGAACATCCCAAATCAAATAGCTCACTGTGCTTTTTTTTTTTTTTCCCTCTGTGCCATTTTGGGAAACAACCCATTAAAAGAATAATGTACCACAATGATTATTTAGGAACAGACCTGAGTTGGAAAATGGTAGCAAAATAGGTCTTTAGTTCTGGAATTTTAAAGTTAATGGCCCAAGGATCTGTCAGATGACTCTGACACTTTATAGGACATTTTATTTGAAATTTGTGCTGTAACAGAAAATATCTCGAATTTCCATGTCTCATAAGCAGTACAATTGAAGGAAGCTGTTACTTTATTCTTGGAGTGATGATGGTAGGGATGCAGTAAAGAAAGACCCAGACCTTCATCGACTAACTAGTGCTCCGCAGGCACAAAAAAGAACATGCCCTGGAGCTGCCCAGCCTCATGAATCCCAGGGCAAGCTCTCAGGAGGGAGCCAGCAATCTAATCTCTGGTGCTACTTTATCCTTAATTGAAAATGCTGGTTCTAAGCCAGCTTCGTGTTGCCAGTTTTCGTACCACACTCTTGCTTAAGAATACACAGTGGCTCCCTATTGCCTCATGCACCAGATAGAAACAGTACAGGAGAAAACTTCTAAATACGGATCAAAAATGTTTTCACATAGTAAATGAGAAAATCTCATGAATGTTATGTCAATCAGGTTGATAAAAATATCTCAGATTGTATGTGAAGCCCGCACGCTGTACCCCATGATTGAATTAATGTACACAGCTATGATTCAATAAAAAAAAGAAAAAGAAATAAAATGTAGCTTCTTTCTAGTTTTTAATATTTTTTCTATTTGTTCTTTGTTTCCTTGTCCTCTGCCTTCTTTCACCACATTTAATTAAGCATTTTATGATTCTATTTTATTTCCTGTCTTGATTTACTGTTTATGGCCACTTTTAAAGACTTTTACTGGTTATCCTAGGACATTAATAATCTGAGGTGACTTCCAAATCATATTGCTGTGATACACATGTAATTTTATAACCTTTTAACACTGTGGTCTCAATTTCCTCCTTTCATCTTTTATATAATTGTTTTCATACATTCCATATTTCCTTAAGCTATAAACTTAAAATATATTTTTAATATATTGCCATATTTTTGCTTTAGGTAGTGATCTTTTAACCATTTCTAATCCTATTTTTCTGCCACCCACCCACTCCCAGGCTCTTACTTATTTAGGGCAAGAATGAAATTGGTGGATTACTTGTAATTACCCTACAGTTTTAAAAGAGAAAAACATAAATACGAACTCACCTAATGATTTTATTATGTATCTTAGGTTACACAAAATAATTAAAGTATTTTTGTTTATGGTTTTTTTGAGTGTGATGCTTCTTGAAGCAATCTCCGGGATGACATCCAGGCTCCCACTTGCATGTCTCACAGCAGAAAACAGTTTGAGCATCTCATACAGCTGGTAGAGATGAGCACTCTAGAGAGAACAGGGCCAAGAAGGAGGAAGTGTACACCACTATTGGTGGGTCCAGAGTGCATCCAGTGGGGGACCATTCTTCACACAGGTGGCCAAGGGCCCTGCAGAATCCTATTTGGGCAAAACCTGAAGTAGTGAGGAGGTGAGCCACACAGAGACCTGTAGGTACAGTGTCCTAGGACCTGTGAATGGGGGTAAGATTGGGTGTGTGGAGGACAGCAGGAGGGCAGGGGGGCTGGTAGCCATCTCTCTGAGTAGGAGGGAACCCCAACCAGACAGAAGTTCCAGGGGGAGCCAGGCAAGGCTTGATCTGACCCCAATTTTAACAGATGAGCCTTGGCCACGAGGTGAGAAGAATTTCAGAGGGAGAAGGTAGGGCGCTATCATGCCCATCAGATGGGACGTCACTGACACCCTGGGAGAAGGTAGGGCTCTATCATGCCCATAAGATGGGACATCATGGCACCCTGGAGGTGGCACAGTATGGCTGGGATCTGAGCTATGTTTTTATGGATTTTTAATGGAGTGAATATATCCTGTGAGGGAAGAGAAGAATAAAGGGTGACTCTGAGGTTGCAGAGCCAGGCGATTAGGACAGAGTGGGCATTTGCTGAGCTGGGTACATGGTGGAGCTGAGTAGGCAGCAGAGAGGGAGAGTTGTGGGCCCCCTGGACGTTAAAATGTCATTTATGACTGTGTGGACGTACTGAGATGACTGAGGAGATGGTCTGGATTCCCAGAAAGTGCTCTAGACTGTGTTAGTTATTGATAGGATTTAAACTCCTGAAACGAGATGAGGTCCTCTAAAGAATTAAAGAGTAGAAGGGAAGAGGTGCAGACACACCCTCACACGGGCTGCAGAGAGGTGCTGGATGCACAAGGAAGGCCCAGCAGACCCTGCTCAAAGTCAAAGCTCCCCGTATGCAGAGTACATGGCCCAGAGCTTCAGAAATGTGCTGAGTTCATCTCAGATGGTGCCATGCTGACTGCAGTGCTAACCTTCAAAAAGTGCCCCCAGTCAACTTTGACTTAGAAAAACAAATGGGGTCTAGGCGCAAGACTGAAATGCAGGTGGAGAACGGTTATGCCAAGAATATTCCCAACAAATACTTCTATATGATTTTAAATTAACTGGAAAAAAATTGAACTCAAAATTGAATACTGACAGAAGGAAGATAAAAGAAAAGCAGGTGTCAAGCAGTGGGGAGAAGCTGGGAGGAGGAGGAAAAGAAATTAGATCATAAAAAATGAAAGGCACATTGCAGGTAGTAATAACTGAGTCAAGTCTGTTGGTAACATTGTTGAGAACATGAAACATAGGTTAGTCATACTGAGAAATATACCCAAAGAGTGAACAGTTAGTGAGAAGAACACGATAGAGAGGTAATAGAAAAAACAATGCTCCTGAGCACATGTTCTTGGAAGAAGGCAGAGAACAAAGCAACCGAAATGAAATACTTAAAGGCAGTATGCAGAAAATGATAGAATGCGTGGGTCTGGAGACCAGGAGACATGAGGCAGTATGCAGAGAATGATGGAAGACGTGGGTCTGGAGACCAGGAGACACGAGGCACTAAGCAGAGATTGATGGAAGACGTGGGTCTGGAGACCAGGAGACACGAGGCACTAAGCAGAGAATGATGGAAGACGTGGGCCTGGAGACCAGGAGACTCATGCTAATGCACTTACAATGAATCACAAAAAAAGAAAAAAAAAAGTATGTTACAGATGACTGCCCTGTCCAGTATGTTACTAGACATCCTTGACAGTATAAAGTTAAGGTTTTCTATATAGAAAACCCCAAAGACAAGGTCTATAGGGAAAAAGTCATAAAAATACATTCTATAAAGGTAACTGGAAATAAAATCAACAATAAAAACTTTATTTCTTTATAATAAAGTTATATAATGTAATTTAAATCAAATATAACCAACAAGTTATATTTAATTTAGATATATCACTTATAGCAACAGAAATATACATGTTTGAGAACTAAATCTAACAAAAGATTGGCCAAGACTTTAAAGAAGAAATGTAGTTTTTCAGTAAAGGATATCTACTGAGGGTGACATAGTAAGATTGTGTCTCAAAAAAAATTTTTTTTTTTTTTAAAAAGGCAAGCAGAGTCTTCCAAAGACAAGTTTGAAGATGAAGATGGAAAAGTTTGCTAATTCCCAGGTCTTGTCAGGCTTTTGTGGCGGGGAGAATATTAAGCTTAGGTTGTTTTTTCTTGAAAAGAGACTGGGATGGAGTTGGGGAACACTCTACTTAGTAAAGTACCACAAGAACGGAAAAGCAAGTGTCCAATGTACTCAATACTAATGTGAAACCAGGCTAACAAATACATTCCCACACAAGAAAAACATAATTAAACTCAAGTTGTAGAGGGGAGAGGGGAGTCAGGTGACCTCTCTCTGAACAGGTGCAATGTGGCCCAGCTCCTGGGTGGGAGGCTCAGCTACAACTTGGACTCTACCTAACAAACACAAACAATGTACCCTCATATTAATCTGAAATTAAACAAACAAATACATTTTGTTAAAACAAGAACAAAAAAAATTTAAAAAGGGACTAGAATTGATTTATCTGTAAGAGTGAGAGAAAAGATGGCCATTAGGAGAAGAAACAGGTAAACAACCCTTTAAAGGTAATTCAGAGGATGTTTTTGGTGCCTGAAATGCAATAAAGAAATGAAGTTAACTGTAACATGAAGTAAAAAGTGATTTTCTAGCAGTGTTCTATCAGAATGAGGCTGGCTAAGGCAAGGACAATATGGCTGCTCCCTAGAGGAGGCTCAATGTTGGGAACGGATCATGAGCTTCCAGCCTCACTGATAAGGTGAAGTGGTGAACTCAGGTGGACGCGTCTCTAGAGCTTACACATTAGAAGTACATAGAAGTACATGGGAGAGCCCCATAAAGTCCTTTTCTGTTTTTAACCTTCTGGAATGATCTCTATGCCTGAAACAGGATTATACCTTCAGAGCATAAGCTACTATTTATTGTTAAATTTTGAAACAGAAGCTAGGATTTTACAATGAATCTTTTTTTTTTTTTTTTTATTAAATCATAGCTGTGTACATTAGTGCAATAATGGGGTACAGTGTGCGGGCTTCATATACAATCTGAAATATTTTCATCCAACTGATCAACATAGCCTTCATGAGATTTTCTCATTTATTATGTGAAAACATTTGTGTTTTGCAGTTAGTAGGTTTCTTATGAATGTGGATTATCCAGTAACTGGCTACCACTAAAAAAAAAAAAAAAAACACCTCTATGACCTTCCTTTCTTTTTATTTATTTATTTATTTATTTTTGTACAAAAAGGTCTTTATTGGTGAGGGATGCTGCAGAGCAGCACCAAGGAAGAGAGAGATAAAAGAGAAAAGAGAGAGAGAGAGGTGGGGGGTCAAGGGGGAGAGAGCAGAGAGCGGCCTTCCTTTCTTGATGATTTGTTATGTACCTACTGATTCATGAACATGATGCTTTATAAACATAAAATTTAGTAAAAAGGGGCCAGGTATGGTGGCTCACCCCTGTCATCCAAGCACTCTGGGAGGATCACTTGAGACCAGGAGTTGGAGACCAGCCTGGGCAAGAGTCAGACCCCATCTCTACAAAAAATAGAAATATTAGCCAGGCATAGTAGCTTGTGACTGTAGTCCCAGCTACTCAGGAGGCTGAGGCGGGAGGATCGCTTGAGCCCCAGAGTTTGAGGTTGCTGTGAGCTGTGATGTCGCCACTGTACTCCAGCCTAATCTGCCCCATCTGAACTTCCTTTGTCCAAAATGGGCAGCCATCTCAGCTAAATAAGCCAATTATAAGTCCAACATTGTTGGCTTTATCAGGTTCCAACCTTCCCGAAACTGACAGAGCCCTTCTGTGGTTGTGAACTTGGAAGCAGAGACAGCAAAGAAATGTATGCTTCAAAATGTCAGCCTGAGGTAAATTATTGTTAATATATTCAGTGCTAAAAAGCAATTTTCAAGAATTAATTTCTACCTACTAAAATAAATAAAGCAAATGTTTGGGAATGGAAACATCTGGCTTCACTTTCTGACTTTCCTGTTTCTTCATGGGTCTCTCTGAAGCCTCCCATATGTCGCTAACAGCATCCTGCACCCAACACTGGGACTCTGGTGATGCCACCTTTCTCCTGGGAGCACCCACTTCTGGAAAAGCTGCTAACCACCTGTGGGAGGCAAACAGGCATAATTACTCATGGGCCTTCCAACTCGAAACCACCCCAGAAGAAAGGAGCCAGGAGTCACCAAGTCAGGGGAATGTGTGTGGGGATTCAGCCTTGCAGGGGGGCTAAGACCTTTAGATTCTTGATCAGTAGTTTAAATTAGGGAAGTTAAGATAGCTCATAGGGACAAAACTGGTCCTCCCCCTTCTCCTCTCTCCGTATACCTTACCAGCCCTTTCAGATGTTCCATGTTTACCCAAATACCACTCTTTCTTTACTCAATGTTCCAGGGGACCTTGAGCTCCTCTTTCTCTTATCTTTGATTGCTCTGCATTCTTATAGATAACGCCGTTGCTGTACCATATTAAAACCCGTTGGGAAGACTGAAGGGGGCTGCACTGTCTTGAACTGCTAGCAGCCCCCTTAGGCTCTCAAGAGGTTTCTGTGCACTAAGTTTATGTGAAAGTCTTGTGTTTTCTCCAACACTATTTCCCCTCAGCCACTGAGAACCCCAAAAGCCACCAAAGTCCAGGTAGCCCTCTGTGTTAGGCAAAGGAGTAAGCTGAGAACAGGCATGGCAGCAGATGGATTTGCTAAAATGAATTTTATGTCTGCGCTGGGGCTGTCCCCCCATTTATCTTCCCTGGTAAACTGCAATGGTGATAATTGAAGAAATTCATCAACTCTTATGTATCCCATTTGGACTGTGTTTATAACTCCTACAGTGATTTATTATGTTTTGGGATTTTTTGCATGTTTGCTTATCTATTTTTCTGCTAGAGTTTTGTTTGAAATTTTATGCCCAAATCAGCAGGCATTAAGAATCACACATAACTCAAATAACATTTCCCCAAGAAATTATGTAACATTGGTACTCACATTACTTAGAACAATATTACCACGTTCCTTTATTGATTCAGGTTAATCATCCTGATTCTTTTGTGGTGAAAGGCTAATTTGCTTAAAATTTTAAATGTTTCTTGGAAAATGGAACCAAAGTTGATGTTGCTATCAATAATCCTAAATGTTGCTAAAATAGAATATTGTATCCCACCAAAAATTCCAGTTTATTGAAAAGCATAGTTTTCATATGGGCTCAATATACTCTCCCTGTCAATCTTTTAAGTAAAAATGACACTTTAAGGCTGACCTTTTTATTAGGCAAATACTAATTGGTAGCTTAGCATTAGTATTATTAGTTGGAAGACAGACAGCATGTTAGTAAATATAGAAATGAGTTTATCACAGTTGCTGGTAGTATTTCAGAGAAGGCTTTCAAGGCATGTTAGTGATTTCTAAGCTGAGCATCAAGGATGAGGGAATAGGAACTACCTGGATACAGAGAAAACAAAAAAGAAGAGCGTCCTCCCCAGCAGACGGGAAGGGCTCCCCAGTCCTGTGGGGAAGGATTTTGACAAGTGTGAGGACCTGGGTAGCCCAGACTAGAGAGTAAAGAGGGCACAGGACAAGGGCTGTTTGATACAGGAGGGTGTGGACCATGATACAAGTGTGATAGCCACACAAAGGCAGCCAGATGTTAGTTCTCAGGATAATCACTTGTGTTTTAGAAAAAGACCCTTTTGGTGGCGGGACACAGAATGGTTTGGAGAGAGAAGGACCATCATCAGGAGACCAGCTTGGGGCTGTGAGAGAAGATGGAAGCCTGGACTAGGTGGGGAAAGGATTTGAGAGCCATATAGCAGGTAAAATTATGGAGGAAAGAACAGAAGGAATCAGAGAGAGCTGCTCTCTGGTTTCCTCTTGGAGCCAGTGAGAGAAGTGCCTGAACAAAGAGGAGGTGTGGTGAGAGAGGTGACGGCTCAGTCTGGACATGACAAACTTCAGGTGCAGCAACCTGTATCCAGCAGACTAGAGGGGTGGAGGTCCCCACAGGGAGGGGGAAGAGCACATTCTTAGCAAGAAGGGAAATGAATAGGGACAATTCAGCAATGAAACAGGCAGGGTGTTGAGCCTGCATCCTTTCTCAAGCCCCCGGGAGTCTCCAGGAATCTCCATGGCAGCATCTGCACTTGCCTGGCTCCTCTGTGGTGTGCTCTATTCTCGTAGGAGGGAGCAGAATGTCAGGAAATGACTCTTTCTGTTTGTCTCTGTGTTGGTATGGCCTAAGTACTAAAGTTATATAAAAAATAGGATAAATATAAAAATATTAAATGAAACATAAAGGACAAAGTTAATTAGCTAAAATTCATAATATGATAAAATAAAAACATCAAATGTCATAAAATGATTACACAAGTTTATATGTATAATAACTCTGTTATTATTGACAAAAGAGCTTTTAAAATGACCCTGCATCTGTTTGAAGACTGATTTTTCCCTGTTACCCTTGAATTTAATCACGTAACTTACAGAAGGACTCAGGCAATAATACCTCATCGAATCCTATCTGTCAATGAACATGTTCATTTTGTGTCCTTTACAGTGACCAGTAAACTGCCTGGACAGCCAGGGACACTATAAAAATTAAGGTTAAGAACACCAGCCATTTGCTTAAAATCAGCCTTTTCCTGATTTGATGTTGTTATAATTACACGTTTTTATCCAAGATATTCATTTAGCAAAATAAATTGCAAATTATTCCCTGAATTATAGGTAACATAAGAAAGTTCTCCTAATTTTGACTAAATTTCATTACAGGTGATTATGTTGTCATGACCATATATTTTGAATTGAGTAGAAGAATGGGATACTTCACTATTCAAACGTACATTCCTTGCATACTGACTGTGGTCTTATCCTGGGTGTCATTTTGGATCAAAAAAGACGCTACCCCAGCAAGAACCGCATTAGGTAAGTCTCCAAAAAACTCAAAAAAACCATTGTGTGTAATTTTCATATAGAAGCATTCATAAAAATAACTTCTTTTTTATTTTTTTTATTAAGTCATTTATATATAGATCATGAATACATTTTTGCCATTATGGGATTTTTTTTTTTAATAATTTTATTGAATCATAATTATGTACATTGGTGCAATCACAGGGCACGATTCATATACATTCAGAAATATTTTGATCATACTGTTACAGATATCCTTCATGGCATTTCCTTGATCACTATATA